>BLKM01010978.1:1156192-1219398 GCA_013340265.1 Coptotermes formosanus | reverse complement strand
CACACACACACACACACACACACACACACACACACACACACACCCACACACACACCCACACACACACACACACACACACACACACACACACACACACACACACACACACACACACACACACACACACGTTATACTGTGTACACTTTGGGAATTATCCTAAGATACAGCACTGGAGCTTAAAATAAATTTGGCACTTTCACTATGATGTCACTAGAATTTACAGGTAAGACTGTTACAGGTATACACTGCCAACAATCCTGGATTTACTGGCAATGTTGCCACAGAAAGAGTCTTAAATATTGTCAAAACAGAACCAGTGTTAATCTTCCTTTGCAGCTACTGTTCTGTTTTCTTGCCAAGCAGATCTTTCGTCCGAAACTCGGTCTGATGTATGTGACATGCCTCTATGGCAACCTGACCCTGCTATTGATGCTTATAAAGGTAACCTTACCATTCTTAAGCACAGAATAAACAGCATGCAAAATAGAGCACCCTGTCTGTATGTTAATTTCGACAATGTATGATATTGGCATGACGTAAGATAAACATACAAACAAACAAAAAATTGGGTTACGTCACAATTCGTCACACTGACAGTGTCAGAGAACATACTGCTATGCAGAATATTTGGATCTAAGAGAAATTAGCAACAGGACGATGACAAATACTGCAAAATGAGGGTTCATATATGTACTCATGGAAAAATATTAGGTGTATTAAATGTGATCAAGGAGGATATGATGAGTAAAAGATGTAACACGGGTAGGCTACGAGAAATTTCCGGCTGTTGTAACTATTTGTTCCAGCCAGCAGAAATGTCCTTCACATGGAATGTTTCTAAAATATTTTCTAAATCTCTGCTACTAGAATGTAATGATTCAATGTTGATACCACAGAATGCTGCCACTGGATGTAATCTTGACCAAGTCCCACTGATCTCTTACCTTAACAATATGTATGCTAAATCTTCCTTAAATTTAACCTCCTATGTCCGTATATGTTTTCAAAATTTCTACTTTACAGGAAGTTTCTCCATAAAACAGTCTCCGAATTTCTTCATCTGTCACATTCTGGCTACATACCCAGCCCACAAACTGCACATTTCACAACCATAAAAATACTAGTGATTTACTGAATATCAAAGTACCTTACTATGCAACATCATATATTTCTCACTAACTTCATCACTTTACGCCAATATATTTTCCTGACAACTGCATTTTTATTATGTCCTTTCCTTAATAGGAAAAAATTGGCGTACGAAATTAGTATAAATATTATTCCACCGAAAACCACTCCAGTATTATAATTTTTAACTTTGTGCAGACAGAAATGACAACATGCTGGTCATAAAAATTTTTCTGATGAGAGACAGGCTTTAGGATATGGCAAAAACCCAACACTAAATTGTAAGATTGTTGCTCGGACATGATGAACATACAAACTGCAGAGTGTATTGACACGCTAATAGTAATAAAAAGCATATTTCCCTTACCACATCCAAGGTACAGAGTGACTACATACATTACTTTTATGTTGACATGATTTAATTTTGTAACAATATTCATGAAGTGAATACTTTTAAGAAATATACTTTATGCGTTCTGGACAGAAAATCTTGTTAAAGTCTTGAAGCACCATTTCTAAGAAAATTATGCATATTATTTGCAGCGAGGAGCCTGGAAGACATTATTTGTAGCAAGTGCTCTCTCACTGTATGTAAGTGTGTTATCTGAGTGTTGGACCAATACAATGCTGACTGGAGCCTATCTCTTGCTTATCAAATTTCCAGGTACAGTGGCACTGCATACACTTCCAGTTAAAAACTTATTTGTGTTTTGTGGTTTACTTACTGACACTGTCAATAGCTCACATTATGTGTGTATAATAAGTAATGAATTGGAAAAGATGTGGAAGGAAAAGTTCATGATATAATGTGAGGCACTAACCCAGCATTAGCTTTGATTTAGGAAACCCACAATAAAGCTTGGTAGGACAGTCACCCTCTGGGCCCAGATTTGAAACCAAGATCTCCCAAATACAAAGCAGGACTTTTACATAACTGACTGCAATGTCTTGTCATTTCAGTTATGGTTTTTGGTTTTGATGTACTATACTATACTTGGACCAAAATGATAAAAATTACCCATAAAGGGTAATTGTGATTTGTGCTGTTCTGATATACAGGAAGCTATAACGACTCACACATTTGAAACACAAAAGTAACAAAATGTTGCTTTTTAGTAACAGGAAGATGAAGAAAATTTCAAAATGAGGAGTTCCATATTTTCACTCTTGAGTAAAATTTCATTAGGGTGATCAATCAAGGAGAAGACGGGTGAAAGATGTAGCACATGTGGGAGCTCAAAAAAGTAATAAAATCTTTGTTTTTGGTCCCTTCCTATAGAAATGGTATATACCAAAAACCCTGAAAGTGAAATATTTCTAAAATATTCTCTAAATCTTTGTTGCTAAAACCTAAATATTCCACGGTTATTATGCCAAATGCTGCCATTGGATGTAATCTTCACCCAGTTCCATTGACCTCCTATATCCACGACCTGTATTCCTCAATCCTCCTTAACCTTTTAAAGCCTAGCGGTAACTTTACATGCGACCAGGTTTAACATTAAAAAATTCTACGTTGTGCCCACATTGCGTTTATGTGTTTTGTACGGATCTCAGAACAAACAGCAACTTTTGCCTTATAAAACATTAAGAGACTGGTTTTTATAACCAAAGTGGAGAGTGTTTACAGTGCGGTACGCACTGAGTCCTTATATAAAACAGATACGCTTCGTGTTTAAAGGGTTAAATTCAGCCTTTCGTCTCCTTGTCTGTTATTCATACAGCACCTGCCACCCTTTGAACCTGAACATGACACTTCCCTTTCAATTGTCTGGATAAGTTATCAGCTATGCATAAAACATGCCACAAGACCAGAAAGCTCAACTTTAATTTTCAGGGAAATTGCTTAAATGATCTGTCCTAGATGCAATGAAGTATACTGTGTTAAGAAAACAGGTCCCATGATTTGAAAGTCAACCACCAATGAGCAATAATACTCTTTACATAAACACTGTAAGTACAAGTACGTACACTCTTTAAGATATATATATATTTGCAACATATGTACCTGAAAGTGGCATGTGGTAATGTATCCCTGTGCTGCTCCAAGAGACAAACGTATAGTTGACAACTGCTGTCTGTATATAACAGGCATACCAGGGGATGATTCGTGGGCTGTGTCCACTGCACGCAATTGGAAACTCTCAGTTCTGGGAGGTGTGGAGGAGTTCTGGGTCCCCATTCTGATTCGTGTCCTCTCTGCACTTCTTGCCACAATTCTCACAGTTGCTGCTCTTCCCGATCGTGCTGCATGGAAACTCTGCATGTTGGTCTGGTGTGTATAAAGTGCAGTCCACACTACAGACATGAATACTTATGGAAATCGCAGAATTAAAATTATCTTCCAGAATTACCTTGCGATCTAGGAGTTAGAAGTGGATGTCTCATGCCTTGGTTTAGGAACCAGTAATATTTAATGGGGTATTTACATATGTCAACCTTGGCCCTCACACCTGATGAACTTAAAACTTGAAAAGTAAGGAGCACCAGGTCTTCAGTACGATTTGGCTGTAGATCCATTCTACAAATTGCTATAATCATCTATAATGTTGTCATTATAATTCCTGTATAATGACATCTGACTACTGGATGCCCCCATTTAATGCAAAACAGATTTAAATTTCAGACATAGCCAAGTTCTTCCAGAAGTGGAAAATTATACTAACAGAACCAGACTAGAAGTAGTTCAAATTTTACCACATTGCCAATTTTTGTGTTAGCTGTTTACTGCACAGGTACTGCTTATAGATGACTTCCGTCCTCTGCATGGTCTTTCATAATTTTAAAACTCATCTTGCTTGTACAGGTACTCCAATGTGTATGTGTACCTGCTGCATACAGTGGAGTGGTATTGGCCACCAATGGGTAATCAGATGGAACATCGTCGCCAGTATCCAACTGTAGAACGCCAAGGACGTGACTGGTCAGGTCCTTGTTCAATCTGCCTAGAACACATCAAACCTTGTACTGCCACTGCTACCACCTGTGGACATATCTTTCATGGGAAATGCCTCAAGAAATCTGTCACAACAAGTGGCAATGTCTGCCCGCTTTGCAGGTGGTCTCTGGTGGCCATGTCATCCACTTAAAAAGAAATGGTGAACCACACTCTGTCACTCTGTGAAGCTGTAAACAATATACAGTGTTGGTATCTTACTGATCCTGTAATCTGTTTGGTAACTACTGGTGTTATACCTACCACACATATTATTCATTAAATTATGCAATGTATAATCTTACATTTTATAAAACCCTGTGATGATAAATATTCAAACACATACACATAATCTTCTGCATTAAAATCTGCATTTGTTTTAATTTCACCCTCCATACAAACACTCATACATGCTATATTTGCTACAATCAAAGGCAATTTCCTTATCCATGTCTTAACGTTGAACAATTGCAACTGATATTTCAAACAACAAACATAGTTCAAGGCATGAAGTGAAGGTCATAGAATTTAGCATTATATTATGCAGTCAGGATCAAATGCTCAACTTGGATTCAGTGGGAAAGAAAGGAATGGCTGAGTTACCATGTGCCTGGGGAAATCTGAGAGTCTGACAGTGGAGGTGACAAAGATTCAAGCCTTCTCAAATATTCCATCATGCAGACTGGTACATAGTTATTGACATTTTGGAGGCACATGTCACCTTGAAATTCACAGTCAGCAGTAGAATCTCACTCTCTCTGAAACAGACATCTAAGAAACTGAAACTTTTTATGTACCTTTGACTATTCATGTGTACGTCTCCTAGTCTACCAGCTAGCATTCCAGAAAGTACAGTATTTTTTTTTCAAAATCAACAGAAGTGATATGCTCCCACATGGGGAGTTCGCCAGTTATTCACAGCTGCGTTTGCTCTGATACACTGGATGAATAAATGTTGCTTTTAATTGAAAAGTGTTAGATACTTCTTCAACTCTTGCTGTTCCAATATTTCAACTGATAAATGCTTTCCACATCTCAGTCTGTTTACCGTCAAATTCTGTTGCCTTCGGTCTGTTATATCCATTACACATTTCTCCATAGAATCTGCACTCACCTTTTCCATATATTGAGAGCCCAGCACATATGCTGAAAGTTAAGCACTGCATTAAAAGAAAGACACTAAAATATTCAATCAAACTGTAAAAGGTAACATCAAATTTTTCTCATACAAGTTTGAACTTCTTCATATACCTTCCTGATGTTATTGCACTTATTATTTCATTAATAATTGCTCATTCAAACTCAAACATTATGCTTTCTTTTTGACATGAAATTAAGGATACCAAGCCTACAGAAACTACAATTAAACCTTACTAAATGCACATTTTAACATTCTACATTGTACTAAAACACTTGCTTTCACATAAATAGTTTGTGCAACAAGATTTTGAAATTGTTCGTGAAATACATTTGCAAAATTAAAGCAAGTGAAAAATCCACTTCAGCTTTTAGTATGTGTCAGCTGTCCATTGCATCCTACTTCACCCAGAGTGTGTAATCGCACACAACCTTATGAAATCAAGCTTCCTGTCACAGATTAACTGGCATACGGGAAGTGTTTATCAACTCTAAGCATTCTCTATTGAAACAGACACAGAAAGTGAAGTGCAGGAAGACGTGGCGTGTAAGTTGCATGTGTGAAAACCCTCTTGTTACACTTCCCAGCAACGGGTCTTTATAACAGATGCAACAAATAAGTATTTATTATGACGTCAAAACCTGTACAATGGTGCTACATAATAGACAGGGTGATTCAGGAGGAAAGGTCAATAATTTGGACTGTGATAGTATTGGTCATTGTGAGAAAAGAGTTCATATGTGTCCAATTCTGAATGATTACTCAGATGGAGCTGTTTGAATCTACAAATACAAAAGCAGTGTAGATGGTAATAAAAAAAAGATACATTACTTACTTTAATTTTTGTATAACATTTAAATGAAAAATTTGTTACACAGAAATGACAAATTTGTTACAGTTCACAATAAATGTTTGAAAATCCCACTGTCTACCTCAATGCACTTTGCAGCTCATGTGTGAACATCATGTGTCACTCATCTGAATTGTTATTCACTTTCTTTATGTGGGCAGCAGCAACCAAATTGTGAGTGAGCAATCTGTCTCGTGTATCCACCTTTCTTTTATAAACTCTGTTCTTAATCCAACCCCTTAAATGAAAATCTAACAGTGTTAAGTCTGGAGATTCAAACAATTCTGTCTTGGTAACATTTCACAATTAGACACGTGTTCATATGAACATTTTTTCTTGCAGTGACCGATAAGGTCACCTCCCAAAATATTGACCTTTCCTCCCGAATCACCCCATATATACTCACAGCACAGTTATTGAATAACCAACCAACCAACCAATCAATCAATCAATCAATCAATCAATCAATCAATCAATCAATCAGTAAATAAATAAATACTTGCACAGAAATCATTCCATATACTATTCCCTTCCTTATGTAAATCAATATTTATCTTATCTCATTAGCAATATAAAGATATAATTAGTTTTTTTTTTCCCATTATGCACCATGCCGTGAAGGAAAATGACAGTGGATGTGCAGTTCCATGCATCCTTAACCTCTAATTAGACGAGAATTGTTACCAGTTTCACACTCTCATCACTTTGATCTCGGGTAAAGAGCTCCTAGTACCCACTAGATAGGAGGTAGAATGTGCTACAGAGCCAGTTTGGATGTTGTGTAAATGACGAAAATTGCTGTTCCCTTCATCCAAGATTTGAACCACGACTCTGTGGTTCTCCATCTGGTAACCTAGTCCCTCTGCTGACTGAGCATGTCTTGTCTAATTAGCATTATTTAAAATTTATAAATAAATAAATAAATAATAAATGCATAAATAAATGAAAGTTTCTAATTCACACATTACAGCACACATTTCTTAAAATCAACTCTATTCAAACAATAATACTGCATATTTATTTACAGCAACGTGAATGTTTATTCAAGTTTGCTAAAGAAAACAGGGCGCCAAAAACTGTTAAAGAATGTAACATCACACACTTTTCTATTATTTATTATCATAGGACTGCTTACTGATTGTTAACATGTTGAAAGTTGCCAAGTTACACAGCACCAGTGCATGCAGATTACATGATGCAATATACACAAGCTAGGAAATGTATACATAGTATAGCAATTCTGGCACATTCACGCTTACCTCAAAAACTGTAACACTTATGAACAAAATGTCCTGGACATAAACTGTGTATTTCCTTTATCCCTCACAAATTTAGTCAGAAATATTTTTCACTCTAATAAATACTTAGTCAGCTATGCCGCATAGAAATGCACGCAATTACTCATGTACATTGGTGGTTACTCTTGTCTGATTTCAACCAAACTTGAAATTTTGTCAGAAAATCTTAGTAAAACTTACCAATACTGAATTTCAAGGAAATCTGTTGGGTGATACTTTGACTGGGGACAGCTATGGTGAAGCTAAGGGATGTATGTTCGCAGCTTTTTTGCCAAAAATAAAAGTTGTGGACTGAGAAAATTATCCAAGTGAATGCCCTTTGTAACACACGAACACTTCAAAATATATGAAGAGGGAACCTTATGTGAAAAAATATGAAAAGTAATTAATCAATCAGTGGTTTTGGCGACATAATCAATGATGTTTTAATTAAGTACATATTTATTCATGTAGATTTATAGGTCCAGGTAGAAAAGTTTCATTTGATACCCACAGTAAGATATTTAGGCACCTGTCATATGTATTCAGAAGAACACTGCCAGTTGTTGAACACACAGTTAAGAAATGTACAGGTATTTGATCCCTTTCACTGAAGCACGTCAAAAACGGCGAGCCTTATGTAAAAGGTGTACTGGAAATAAAATCTGCGTTTCAGTTTTTTCTACAACTTTCTTTCCAAAAATATTTCACTCTCATAAATATTTTGAAATATATTCAAGATACATGCAGAAACATATGTAGATATTTATGCAGAATAACTACCTGTTATATCTGTCTAATTTTAACCAGACATGGAATATAGTCTATTTATCAACACATTTTATTGGAACTTCTTAATACAACTTTGACAAAAATCTGTTAAATTGCTCTAAAATAGATGTGTGTGGACAGGCAGAGAGAAGTTGGAAGGCTTGACAAAGTTCTCTGGTACAGTTCAAAAAGTTTTGCTACAAATGCATCAAAAACCATTTAGGTCACCAATTAACAACCCCACAAACCAAAAAAAGTAAAATCTATTCATTAAATAATGTGCTGATTTCTGTAACGTGCAAGACTTTAAAGTGAATTTAAATGAAGGAAACTTCACACACTTCTTCATACAATTTCAGACGTTACTATGATGTGTAAAGATATGAATACAAAGTCCCTGAGAAATCTGTGTGAATACCCTGATGGACGGAAAGTACCACTTAAATACCAAATTAGAGTGACACTGGGCAATTGGCATATTGTTACTGTGTATGCCTGAAAGATAATCAGACACTTGTTTCAGTTTTGATGAACAGAGTGCAACAAGAATTACGTAAACCAGAAGTTTAATTTAACAAGATGTCTTACCTTGAATAATATGAGATTACAAACTAAATGCCCATGTTACACAACTTCCTGTGTACATTCAATCATTCTACAGCTAAATATTTATTTCAAATGGCAAAAATATATAAAATTCTACACACATCACTACAAACAAACCTCTTCTACTCAGTTCTGCAGTGCTACTTACACCAATATGCTGTATAGAGAAGCTGGTGTTCAAAACAGCAAAAACATCTTGACAGAGTGAGATCTGAGGTTTCAATGGTGGTGGCTAGGACAACTGCTGTTTTTGGTGACGTGACTTTGTGCAAACTGAAGTTTCTTGATCCCGCTGCCTCCATTATCAGTGTATGTGATTAAACAAGCCCCTTACCCCGGCGGTAAAGGCAACAGGATCTTCCGAAATGCCAGTAAATTTCTACCAGAGCATCACACATACCAGAAGACAGTAATATTTGAATTACTATAAAATCTAGAAAAAGTGATCTCACCAGAAACGGTTAATTTCAACAACTCCAATGCTTTAAAATGTAACATTAATGTATATAACAATGCTAAGACTTAGACTTCCAAAATATATTTGACCAAGAAGCTTAGCAAGTTCGTTGTCATAAATGTAACAGCATATAACAGAAGAACATATTTCCAAACTTAGGCACACTGTTTTAGACATACAAGTACACACATTTCAAATACATGAAAGGGCACAAGGACATATCACAGACGAGCGTAAGTTATGTCTTCAGTGTAGATGACTAGAAAACTGTTGCTGCATTTTTTAAAGAAACATACAGAACTGTACGTACAAGCAAGAAATGAGAGGAAAAACAAGAACAGCTACTACTTGTTACCTACAGAATGTGACGTTGCTCCAGTGATGCTAAAATGGTGTGTCCATTGCTGTCCCAGTTAACATCACATTGCATGATTGTAATGTCTGATGATGAACAATCTTTATTTTACAGAGATTCTGATCAGCAGTGTTTTAGAGCAACCAACTTTTGGCCACATAATAAATTACAATTTTTTAAAATTAATGCTCCTTTCATATGTGTAACAAATTCGTTAAACGCATTTAGGACTTTACAGTATAGTATGTTTAAAAAATCAGCCACTTCCTACCTTCTTACTTTGATATATTAACAGCAACAATGGTCACGTTTCGGAGATCTATCATCAACTGGTAGCAAAGACGATGTAATTCTTATCGTCCAATTATGGTTGGTTCGTCTGCCATTGCAATTTCTTCATTTGGTGCCTTGTTTCCTTTGCGTTTGCGTGAATAAATCATGAAGGCACAGCCTGACACCAGCAACATTATGAATACCAGCCATGCCAGAACAATGGAGATGCCATAGGAATATGTGGCACCACGTGGGAACGTAAATGGAAGGTGCTTTTTTTCATAATCGATAGAGCTGATAAGGACTTCGATCACTGCCAGGACGCAGGCACCTGAAATGTAAGACAAATTTCTGTAGAGTGGTTTCAGCACATTGATTTTACTGCAGTCTGTATGGTACAAGCACACTACTACCAACAAACAGGGACACAGCCATGGTTCAAGAGAGTTTGGTTTGGTGAGGACAGTTAACAGCAAGTTTTTTAGCTGTAGGCTCTTCACAGATTACTACTGTACAGCTGGATGGTTGTTCACTTTCCAGTGGAGTGAAGGTAGGGTAAATGAAAAATTATGCACTGGAAATTATTATGGAGGGAAGTGGTTTTGGACTAATTCAGACACTATCAAAATATTTGCTTGGAAAGGCTGAGGAATATAATGAAAAACCTACTTCAGGATAAGTTTTCAATCAAATTCAAACTAATCTAACACAACTGTGTCTGTACGAAGAAGGCTGCACTAGACTGGTACGATATTCATTACAAACTTGAACTGTAAGCAGAGGGGGATGTCATACCAAGTCTATGTCAGCACAGCTGATGCCACGTCTTAGATTTGAATTGGGCGCATGAGGAACACAAATCTACAGCATTGCAGCTAATTCAATCTGCTTGGAATAGATTTCTGTATAAATTAGACTCTTTACCAGGTGGTTTAAATGAGAACATTTAAAGCCCTTGAAGATGTTGAATGGGCTAAGAAAAATAGTTCCATGAGCCACAGACTTTTTCTTATACAGCAGATTGTCACTCACTCAGTGTTTAGGATAAATTGCACCACAATACAGTTGAAAAAACCGAGTTTAAAATTATATCAGTTACAAGTTATTCCACCCCTCAACAATGGCAATGAAATCTGTCACTGGGACAACATAATAAGAATGCCACAAATGGAATTAGTATGTAATAAAAGTTAGGTGTTGGAAGGGCTGCACACATATTGAAATACATTTGGTTTAAGCATGTCCAGTGAATGAAAAAGATGGACTGTTTCCAAAAGTAAATTCTGAAATATGATCCAAAAGGGCCCACGACTTGGAAATCTATGACATACTATGAAGGCCAGCCCTTAAAAAATTTAATTCATGATGAAAAACATAACCCATCCAGTAACAGTTTCCACTTACTTTCATCATTACCACAACTACTGTCATCAATGCCACCAACAGTGATACTAATTCTACTACTATTACTAATCATCCTTGCCTGTGCTAGTAGCAAGGATTATATTTAGTTCTGTATGGTCATCTGATGCCCCACACATCTTCTTTCTTCAGTTCTTATTCATATAACAGCTCTGTGGTCAGTTTTATTGCATTATACCCAAATGTTCTAAACACTTGTTGGGATTTTTTATTATCCTGTTATTATTATATTTCTGTGCCACCACTGTGTATCCTGTGATTATGGCCATATTACAACTTGTATAAAGGATGGTATACAAAAGTTCAAAAGTCGTTTTCTGCTGCTGCCAACTGACAACCATAATTTTACAACATAATTAAAGTGGGATAACAATTATTGAAGCACATATTCAATTTTATTTTACCACATTTTTTCACATTTGCAGATTTACAAGATACTGCATAAATTTATATAATTTAGTGCACACTCGGCTACATGTCAGTGAACATAATGGTTTTCTTTTGCCATCTCTATGGATGATTTCCAAGAATGACAGCATGCTTTAGAAAACAATCTTTCTTTGTACCAGCTGACAGTACAGCGAAAAATGTCTGATTGAACAACATTCTTTTCCTGTCCTACACTTGCCCTTCAGATGTACAAAATACAATGGACTGCTCTGTACCACATCTTACACACAAGCTGGAATGTGCAAAGGCATCCTAAATGTATCTTTCAATAAACAGCACAGATTGAATGTCCTCCAAATTTATGGGAGCAGGACTGCACAAATTTTCCAAAAATCTAGGAGCCACCTCAAAATCCTAGGTGCCAGAAGGGTGAAAAGAAGCAAGTTCCATGCTAAGGTGCTGCAAATATTCAGCGCCACCATACAATATTTAGTTGCCACAATGAGCTGGCGCCAGGGATTTGTGCACTCCTGGTTGGAGGGGCAATGGAACCACAAGTAAGAGTTCAGTTTTTCTATGAATTATTTATGGTAATGTTTGGGCAAGAACTGGGAAAAATTAAAATCCATAAACAATGCAAAAGAAACACATAACATTTCATAAAAGACTTAGAGGATATCTGCCACTGTCTCTTATTTTGATTCAATTTATTTTATAAAAAGTTTCATTCTGAATTAATGTAGTATGAATTAAATTTATCATTACTCTATTCTCTTGCTGCAAATATGTAAGGACAGTTGATACTGCACTGTGACTGGCTCTGATGTTAGTAACAATCTCATTTCTCTAACTCCCTGATTCTGTTTGAACATGCAGAGCGTCATTTTGCCTTTTAAATATAAGGCTACCTTGAAGATACAGTGGAGGAACTTTACACATAAATGGCTCTATAGTACACAATTTAGTGGCAATTTCTGCAAAAACACACCAGTTCATCTAGTACACATATTAATATTTGGGAACTTACATATGGGTTGTTAGAGATAAATACATAAATTTCCTGCATGTTACTCTAATATGTTTCACTTACAATATGAACAACTCACTGAATGTGTCACTAAATCCTGGCACACAATATACTTATGAAATTAAACACACATGACAAACTTAAGAAAATAAAAAAAAGTTTTACAGAAGATACTCTACAGAGAATTTGGATGTCAGAACTGGCATCAAATTGCCTAAACCATAAGGATGAGACGGATGTAACCATAAACTTAAACCTTCTGTAGTTTTCTGAAGTTCAGTCTTCCACAACAACGTTAAGGTTCGTAACAAACAAAAACTCGTAACTCACCCCATACTACGTCTTATGATCTTGAACTTCATAAATTAAAGTTCCTACAAGAATAAAAAAATCAGAAGCAGATTCAGTTTTGGAAATGCATCATGCCATTCATTTCAGGTTCTTAGTTCGCAATTTCTATCAAAAAATAAAAGGATTAAAACATGCAAAAATAATATCCCCCCCCATGGCTCTGATGCCTGATCTCTCAGACTAAGTAACGACCATTATGTCATCTAAAAGGGGGAAGTAATAGAAGTCCAGGGAAAATAACATGATGAGGTGAAGCATAATTTTCACTCTTCACTATGTACTATTTGGGTGATAAAATCAGAGGAGAAGAGATGTGTGATGTACGTAGGATGCATGGGGAACGACTTTCCTGTATAATATCCTATAAACTGTTTCCCACATACTGTTGTAATTGAACACTATATATTGTTATGCAGCTGAAATATAAATTTTGGTCACTTTGTGTAATATGGTTTGTGTTTCACTGAAAAGTTTTTATAAGCTTGCAGCAAGAAAGCTTGATAAAATGCAACGAATGCTGTTTACTGCATTATGAAGTACAAGGCTTTCAAGCTTGTTTTCATGCAACTTGCCAAATACTTGCTGGCTTTTAAGAAGGTATAGCATCAATTTTTACATGCCAATACGATGAGGCCAACAAAATGGCAGAATGTCTTCTAACATGACTTCTTACTCCCAAACATCATAAATTAACCTACAAATGAGGAAGAGAAGGCAACTTAATTGCCAACATTTTGCGAGTGTTTACTTGCTTGAACTAACTGTACATCAGACGGCACAACTGTTACAGATGGCACACTGCTGGTGCACATGTGGCTTTTGTCTCATTGCTAGCTAGAGTGAGGCCAGTGGAGGCTATATGTGTGACAGGTGTGTACATACTACTGCTTCCACTAGACGCCTTTGACAAACCCAATTATAAGACTGTAGGAACTAACACGAAGAAGAAAACCCTCTTTCTTTGATGAGGTCAGGAGGGTTGGCATTACAAAGCAAGTGATCCAAGCAGTACCTAAGGACTATGTATTTTACAACTTCGTTCTCTTACATAAAAATTAATTTCTGTTGCTGTGTCATTTATGCTGCAACTATTAACAGCATAGGACATTGTTTCTCAATCCCTCTGAGTGTGCGTGCGCACGAGTGCGTTTGTATGTGTGTGTGAGGGAGACAGCTGAGTCTGTGTTATTAAGTGCACCGACGTTTTAAAAATTAAGACCCACTTTTACCTGTGTGGTTGGGAGGACAGTTTCTTGTTGCCTGTATTAGCACTTGTGTTTGTGCTGGGCCTGGATGGAGGTGCTGTATGGGTTAAAAAATCTGCAGCAGCATTTTGGCACACACTGCTCTCTGTAGGAAGACTCCAATCAACATGTTGTTTAATATAAACGAAGGCCTTTACATGTTCATATTTATTACTTTTTATAACAACTTTTTACATGAAATATTCAGCTCCTGCAAACAACTGACTTACGTTAAACTTCAGATGAACTTGCGTACGAATGTTGTAACTCTCAGAAATTTACTTTTAGTATTTTATATGTGGACCCAGGCACTGTGGAAATTTGTCTGTGGAACTACTCAAGAACCCCAGAATTCTATGCAACACATACGAGAATGTGGAAACAACATGAACATATGCTTTATACTTTATGATGCTGGTGCACACATAGAAACCATGCAGTTCTACAGTTCCACAGGGTTCTGACAATAATAGGCCCCTATATTATCACATTTGGAATCAATTACTTCACATAATTTGGTCATTACCTCATGTAAGGACAGCTATGAAAATAAAACGTTTTGTTTTTGAGACAGGATTAGTCCCACCAAACTTAGTGTTACCTTGCTCGTTAGACTAAAGATAGGGACCGATCTTGCCCCGAAACATTGTGTTTCATTTTTAACACAGGAAGATGGACAAAGTAAATACAGTAAGAAATTCCACACTTCACCAATCCATACTGCTCATATGGTTTGCTTTCCAATGAATGTTTGGAGAAGCCTCTCCTTTAAGAAATAAATCTCCAATTGAAAGACCTGAGTGACTCATGAGAAAAGAAACAGGAGTACAAATCAGGTAATGTGCTGCATAAAACCAATTGCAGGTACCTTTAAATTGTTTTTAAGTACACCATTAACTTTTCCATGATATTTATAATCTTCATGATAGAGCTGATGAATATTAAACCATGTGAACATCTTAACTATATAACACTTATCACAATAATAATCCACAAGAAGGGTTGTAAATGCATTTTTTCTCCTTTAGGTTCAGACACAAAATTTAATCAAAATCTGTTTAATATTTGTAGAGACATAACATGCATTAAGATGGTCAGACATACCTTCTTCATTGTGCACTCATTTTATGCACTTTGTGCAGATATAAACATGTTTCAAATATCATAAAAACTTTTATCATACTCTGAGTTAAAAATGTAAGCAATGTGACCTTCAATCCAAGTAGCTTATAACCTCTAACATTGCACTGGAATAGAGCCAATCTCAGCAATGCTGTGTACGAAACTGATTAACTTTGGAGTCTGTAAACCTGTAAGTTGACCTAGTTGAGTCACATAATATATTAGTGAGTGGGCAAAATTGGGTTATGTTCCAATTCTGCTGGAAGCTTTTAGTGCTCAGTTACATTTAATTAGTGTGTAATATTTTACAGACTGTGTGAAGGTGCTGCACAATTTCTTTATGGGTGGTCTGTATTAGAGAATAGGCAAAATTATGTTATTTTCAAATTTTTCAGGACGCTGTTAGTGCTCAGTTACATTTAATGGATATATAATAGGCTGTGTAAGGGATTGCAAGTTTCATCATGTGTTATCTGTATGAGAAGTAAAATATATATAATTTTCGTCAAAAATGATAATTAAGCAAAGTACCTTGTGTACGCAGCTTTTCATTAAATACCTTCACAACATATGAACTAGGTTTGTCCCTAACTGACATGACTTCCCCATATGGCTCTAATTACTAAGGTACACACACTAGAATCTATGAGTTATATCAGGAGATGAATATCTGTGTCTTCTCACAACACAAAAATCAGACATGCCCTTCAGAAATTTGTATAACTGTGTCTTGCAGAAGCTGATTTTAAAACTGTTTTTGTAATCTGTTAAGCAAAACAGGTAAAATCATATGTGTGAGTCTTGAGAACAAGCAACACTACAACATCTACATGGTTGGTCTGCAGCAACAAATTGAATGCCACAGAATCGTAAGGAGTAATTATAAAATTGGCTCTGGAAAGAGGCCAAGTTCTGATCTAATGCTTACACATTCATCAACCAGATCATAGATTTTCCCAATGCTTCATGGCCAGGAACTATAAATATCGGCTGTAATTACTGTTGAACCACTTTGCCATAAAGATGGAGACAGCCATGCTGCACAAAATGTCAGTTCCCAAACTTCATCACCCAAGAATAGATACACTAGTTACAAAGAACTCCAAAACACTGATAATTTGTACATATTGTTTAGTTGCCACTACTGTACCAAGGAGTTTGAATTTTGATAGAATTTGGAATTATTTATACTTGTATCATCATACTAAATTTGAGATTCACAAGCAGTTAATATCTCTGTTTTTTGTATCAGTTTTTACATATCCACATCAAAGGTAGGCAACTCAATAACAGTCAAGTCTTCAGCAACAGTGCTTAAACATAACTATCTACAGACAATTTAATTAAGAAGTGAAAGCATTAAATATTTTTCTTCACCTCTGAGGGTACCGTATCTGATGTAGTTATCTCTAAGTGCTCCATTTGTGGCATAGAGGAACCAGACATTTCTCAGCTTGTTTTTCCTGGCACACACAACACACTGTCTTCTGTCCAGTTTTTCCGTGAGGACTGTGGAAGATTTTATTTTGTTTTCCCATTGATTAGACAGCAGTATCGACGGCAAAAGGAAATACCACCTGGGGGCAATTTGGTTGGAAGAAGTTGAACTGAAGAGTCCAGATTACATTTTTTTTATTTACATGCAACAGTTTCACTTCTGCCTATCAAAATGATCTACCTGTATTATTTGTAGACTCAGAAGTTCATTTCATTACAGGCATCATTTTGTAAAGCATTTTTTCTCCTTCTGCATTCTGCTAAACTACCATATTCTGTTTTCTTTTTTTGTAATGGAACTGTATGCATATAAAATTCAAACAGCTAGTGACAGTGCTTCTTATCCAGTTGTTATTTTAGCCTCTAAAGGTACAGAGTAGTGAATGACAAACTGTAAAAGTGCCAAAACTGTCTGCTCTTTGTAAGAATAGCACTGGAGGGTTTCTGTCATCACACAGAGAGAAAAAATAAGAACTTTCTAATGGTTTTGCTTGGGTTAGTAGTACCAGATGTTGCCAGAACATACAATTTATTTGAGTAATGTTTATTAAATGGGTGAAATTAAAAGATCTGCTTCCACTGCTAATCAACATCTTTACTGTCATAACAGGCCCCATCAGAAGGTTGCCCACAGACAGTGCAAAATACAAATTAGATTCACATGATTTGTGTTTGTGGGCGTGAACAAAAGCCACATGAAGATTAAGTGTAACACTCACATGAAAGAAACTGTCATAGCTATGCAATCTGTTACATTAAAAGTGTGTAGGACTACATATATTTGAATGGGACAGTACAATATGAATTTTCCCTCACTTGTACTTCTTTCCTTTTCATTATCTTATGAATAATGAGAATGTTGTGAAATATCTAACTTGGTATCTGAGTGTCCTAAAGGTATGTGATCTGATTATTGTGGCCAAAGGATGTGAAACTACAAAACTTTGGAGAAAAGTGAGTTTCTTATGGCAGTAGCTGTATGAGTGAAAGAAGGCACTATAAATTGTGAAAATATTCAAAGGACAGCCACGAAGATTGATGAACAAGTTCTGAGCAGATATTTACTGCAATACCATATCCGTATAGGTTAAGGAGCAGACTGAGTAGCATATCCAGACAGATGAACAACCATTTTGATGAAACTGCATCTAAAGTAAACATCACCATCGAAAGTTGTGAAAGAATGCCTAAAATTCCAGTTGAAGATATATTAATTTATTCGAACAGAATCAAGAAAACTGTGGACAGAAACCCAGTGTACTGAAAAGTACTGTGATTATATGCAGATAACAATTGTTACTCTGTGAAATTTTTTGTGAAATTTGCCTTTAATGTTGTACTTATCTTCACATGCGATCCATGCATGTGCCATACTTATCCCAATGTACGATAACCTCCCTTTACAAACTTCAATTTCAATGAAAGTACAAATGCAGAAGATATTTAACAACGCATGTGATTACAAGGCACGCCCCTGTTTTTGGTGATGAATTGAGAAAAGGTTATCATATTATATTTGGGTAAAAACAGTATTTGAGTTATGTGAACACACCATCTGACAACAAATTTTGAGATGGTAACATGTAGGAAACACTTCTGCAGCATTCTAGGAATTCTCAAAAATAATTCAATTTTATGTTATGTCATGATAAAGAGTGCTCCTTTTTCATGTATTTTTTCTGTTCCATAAAAAACGGTAATGGAGATAGCAGATTTCACTGAAATTTTGGTAACTAGTGATCAGACTAGGTAACATAATTTTTGTGAAGGCAGGAATTTGTACGTGTTCATGGCACAAGTATTGATAATAAGAGAAAGGATACACAAATCTTACATAAAAATGTCGATTCCTCTGATGAGAGTATGGCTACCACAAGACTATCCACACATGCACTTTAAAGATTGCAGTTTACAAGCAGGGTCTCAAAATATGTAATATCTCAAGAGCTTCATGAAACTGTGGCTTACATGCCAGGAAGTGGATTCCTCCAGCAAGTCTCTTGAACATGTAGCGAGGGTTGCGGAATGTGTAGACTGAGAATATGAACCCCAAGATCATTAGCATGAGGCTTATGATGGAGAAGGATGCTTCAGACCGGTTGTAATCTGCAGACAGCAAAGACACAGAAGTTGCAATTAATTTACAGGCAATACTCTGAGTGTGAGCTTTGCAGACAGAGAGACTGACACACTAATTAACTAACTACACCGAACAGAAGTGGTGTAGCTAGGTTAAATAGCGCCTGGGATGAGTAATCACAATGGCAGCCCCCCCCCCCCAACATAAATCATGAACTTTTAAAAAATCACCATCATTTATTGAATTTCTTCTCATTTGGCTGAACATTTTAAAACGTGTTGACTGCAGATGCCCAAATTTTTCATTTGAAATATTAAACACACACCACCCCCCCCCCCCCCCGCGTGGGGCGCCCCCGCTCCGCAGAATCGTTTTACAGAATATAATCGAGAAATTCTACGCCTCTCATGAAAAACAAAGGTTAATTTCCATGCTGATAAGAGCCTACCACTGCCTATTTTCTTGAGCCTCTTAAAACGACTCCCTACCTTCAAACTCTCATGTTTTTAAGATCCATTTTAATAGTATCCTCCCTTCAATGCCTCTGAATCGCAAGTGATGATCTCTTCAGACCTTCTGACTAAAATTACATGTGAATTTCTTATCGCTTATATGCATGCTACATACCCGGCCCATATAATTACATTTATATAATATTAACTTACAGTCTATCTAACGACGCTGTCAGTAGCTCAAGACTATACACCCACGGGTATAGCTTGGGGGGTGGGGTAGTGCTGCCGCCCCGTACAGCAAGCTCGAAGAGTAAGCCATATTGGCGGCAAAATTAATAACTAACTAACTAACTAACTAACTAACTAACTAACTAACTAACTAACTAACTAACTAACTAACTAACTAACTAACTNCTAACTAACTAACTAACTAACTAACTAACTAACTAACTAACTAACTAACTAACTAACTCCATGGAGCAGAGGCCTTCTTGAGAAGCTAACAGTTTCTCACCTAGTCAAGAAATTCCCCGCATTTTATGGAACGCGAAGGTTCATTACCGCATTCACAAGAGCCCGCCACCTGTCCCTATCCTGAGTCAGCTCAATCCAGTTCATGCCCTCCCATCCCACTTCCCGAATATCCATCTTAATATTATCCTCCCATCTACGCCTGGGTCTCCCAAGTGGTCGCCTTCCTTCGGGTCTCCCCACCACAATCCGGTATGCACCCCTCTCCTCCCCCATACGTGCCACATGCCCCGCCCATCTCAGTCTTCTCGATTTGATTACCCGAATAATATTTGGTGATGAGTACAGGTCGTTAAGTTCCTCGTTATGTAGTCTTCTCCAATCCCCTGTCGCCTCGTCCCTCTTAGGCCCAAATATCCTCCTCAGCATCCTATTCTCGAACACCCTCAGTCTTTGTTCCTCCCTCAGTGTGAGAGACCAAGTTTCACATCCATACAGAACAACAGGTAAAATTACAGTTCTGTATACCCTAATCTTTGTGTTTTTGGATAGCAACCTAGAATACAAAAGATTCTGCATCGAATGATAGCAAGCATTCCCCGACTTCAATCTGCTCTTAATTTCTTCATGAATGGAGTTTCGATTCGTTAGGGTTGCTCCCAAATATTTGAATTCTTCTACCCTTTCAAAGGATTTATTATCTATATTTATGTTGTGATTGTGTCCTGCATTCTGATTTCGAGACATGACCATGTACTTAGTTTTCTCAGCATTTACTTCTAGACCAATCTCCTTACTAGCAATCATTAAATCTTCTGCATTTTTCTTTATACTATGTATGCTTCCGCCCAATATATTAACATCATCAGCATAAACCAGAAGCTGATGTGTACCATTCAATTTCAAGCCCTCCTGGTTTGCCTGAACCCTCCTAATGGCATATTCTAAAGCAAAGTTGAAAAGCAATGGCGACAGAGCATCTCCTTGCTTCAAGCCATTCTTAATAGGAAACGTGCGGCAAAATTAATAAGTTATTTTAAATGAAAAATATTAATTTTCTGCGCTTCACATATTATAAATTACTAAGCCAAACGAAACAAAATTCATTCAACGATTTGATTTTTTTTTAAGTTCATAATTTCTGTTAGGGCGGCTCATGGTGATTACACGCCCTGGGCGCCAAAAGACCTCGATACGCCTTTGTACATATCATCGAATGGTAGGATGTCTGGAGAAAAACGCTTTGGAAAATAAGAGAACGGAAGCGGTCGCGGCGTACTATGACGCTTTCCCGAAATTCTCCCGGACAGACTGAAGGAAAACCACCAAGGGATACGTCACAACAGTCAGCATCCCGGCTTATCTTCAAGCCGCATATGTTCCGAATGCAACGCGGAAGACTGGAGCAATGCGGCACGGCTTTACATTTCTTCCCCTTCTTGTGACATCTGTCGAACAGCACTATTAATCTTCTAAACACAGAATTTTCTGCATACTGCTATTGCCTCCTCTCAGAGCACGGTCCTTATAAAAGCCAGACTGCGTGCTGGTCCATCGATGAATTCAGCGTGCTATGTAACGTTGGCGAAGCGATAACGACAGGGGAAAACAAGCCTTCAGGTAAAGCTGGTTTATCCGGCACCTCCCGAACCACAGGTTTGCCGGACATTGCAATTTTCCCGCTATCAGAACGTTATACCTTATGTGTGCCGTAGTGTATCAAGCACCCACATGGAGGGACATAACCGTTAGTTTGTCACTGACAGCCATGCTTTTCCCTACCACACCTTCTATTCCCTTTTTCACGATTACTTAAAACCGCACAGGGCAAGAGACGTAAGGGTAGGTGAAGTACCACCATGTTAGCTGAGAGCTGCCGGACATTGGTAAATAACACCCCGGTGGTCACAAACACAGGCTTACATTATCAGCAGCTGCATTTCAGGTGAGTTAAATATGAACTTTACATTTTGATAGGCTAGTTCTACAGCCTCTTCAGATTATTCCAAATTTCATTTGGAACTTTCGGAAAAATTGTGAGGTCAGAGTGAAAAATAAATCAGAACCACCCATTTTTGTACATGTGGTAAAAGTTACCTTTTTGTGTCACACATTAAAGCAGCAGCCAAGTACTTACTTAGTATGTGCTTATCTATAGACGGATCATTGCGGATTTTCGAGTCCATCGGAAACATGTCATGGACCCTGCAAATTTCTGGAAAGAGAAATGAAAACACTTGTATGCAATTAAATGAAACGGAGATGGTTACATGCAGTTACCAGTGATACTGTATCCATAGACATACCTTCCTACGACGAAATCACGCTGCAGCTAAATGAACTCTTTTAACAGCAAAAATTAATTTGAATTACGCGGGATTTTTGAGATTTACACAGCGGTTTTGTTGAGGACTCAATTCACGAGACACGTGACGCTGTGTCACTGGGTTTAGTGCTTCCCTCCGTTTCGATAGAACATACTGCCTTCTTTTTAAATATGTGAGGGATACAAACCTAGTTTACACAAGGCTATAAATAGGCTTTTCGTATAGCATATACAGCTAGATAAAATTTGACATGAGAATGTTTTACACTATTTGCTTGTCTTTATTCCCACTTTAACTCTTTGAGAACTGACACTCATCCAACTTCTACATAAAACTACAATGCGTACCTCACAGAGAACACAAAATCGTGGCTATTTTAAACACAAAAGTTTAAAGCTTTTTTTTAAGCAAACGTTATTGTTATACGAATCATACGGAGCATATAAATACACTGTGTGGGTAAAATGCAGTGTTTATAAATGTTAAAGCATGTGGCACGTATAGATACCAGTGCAGTGTGAAAGGTTAAAGTAAGTCTAACTAGGTAGCGTTGTCACTGTCCACGCAATGAAGTATAGTCGGAGCAGGGGTGTAGTTCCATTCATTCTTAACCTCAGCACTAGATGAATGTGGGTGAACTTCATGACCGGGTCGCTTTACCCCAGGGAATGCACCTCGGTACCCATTGAATAACGGGCCACTAAAAATAAAAACACGCTGTTGGTAATTTTGTATACTGCATTGTGGAGTGCGGCTGTTATATATTGTTATATATATTACTATTTTAGCATTTCCTTATGGACTTGTAGTGTTTTATACCATTGATATGTGTTGCTACAATTGTATGATTTGGTTGCAAGTAAGTTGGACAGCGGACAATGTACTCGTTCCCTGTCATGTGAAACTGATATCACTAATGTACCCTGAACTGTGTCCGCGCTAAAGTGCATCTCTGGAAATGTAAGCCATGCTGAGGCACGATCACGCGAGACACAAAGGTCAGGACCAGGAGAACTCTGGACAGCCGCTACTCCCAAATCTTCCATACCCCCAACATCATGTGAGTTACATTATAAAACGAACAACAGACACTTCATCCTCAGACTTCAAGTGGAGCGAACCTTGCAGTCCCTCGCGGTAATTGCTCAGCTCCGGAGTTCTCGACTTCTTGTATCTAAGTTTAACAGCCGACAATAAAGACTGTTTCTTGCCGAAGACTGTTATTGTATCAGCTGACACATCCATTGCCAGTGCTTAACCCGGAGTACGAACTACGTTCCCCGAGAGCCAGATCTACGATTCAACTCTCCGCGCAGTGTCGAACAATATCCATGATACGTTCTACACACTGCGTCCAGCCGGGATACAACACGGCATTTCCTGGCATGTCCGTTCAACAGCGTGTCAAAATATAGTCGAACCTGGTTATAACGACATCAGTTTAAGCGACGTCCCGTACACAACGTCACATGTTCTGTGTGCCAATTAATTCCTAACTATAACCATAACATTATAGTCCTCGGTTAGAACAACACTCGTTTATAATGACACAATATATTCAGTCCCTTTCATGACGTTATAACCGAGTTCGACTTTATGTACGAACACGGCACTTCGTTATCATTCCAAGCACTGGAGCAAAGGGACCCCAGCCATTCAATGCACCCCCCCCCCCCCCCCGAACCACACACACACACACACACACACACACACACACACACACACACACAAGACTAGGTCTACTTACGAATATACCGTATATAAGAATTACTTGAACTCCAGCATTAACATTTTAAAGCCTAGCGGTAACTTTACATACCACCAGGTTTAACATTAAAAAATTCTACGTGGTGCCCACATTGCGTTTATGTGTTTTGTACGGATCTCAGAACAAACAGCAACTTTTGCCTTCTAAAACATTAAGAGATTGGTTTTTATAACCGAAGTGGAGAGTGTTTACAGTGCGGTACGCACTGAGTCCTTATATAAAACAGATACGCTTCGTCTTTAAAGGGTTAATAGGACGCAAATGCCATGTTCTATCCCCCTGCATGAAAGGTACGGGGTTACTTTACTTCCTCCCTTCTTTATTCTGTCTATATTTAAGGGGAAGTGGTACGTCAGACTTTCGCAATGTTCATTTTGTCACTTTTCAGAGAAACCACAATTCTAAAGCTACAAAACTTGACAGTTGAGGGTTCTCTGTATTTACTGACTTCTTTGGCTATGATTTTTTAATTATACTTTTAACAATTCTTCCCATATCAAAAATTTCTGTACGGAAAGCTACTCTGCTTAACGTTTTTTTTTTGGCAGTTCAAAGCCATTATGTCCAGTTATGAAAACAATTTTTATACATCATTTATCCTTACGTACCCTCATATTAATAATATAAAATCCCCAAGCCTTACAAATCAAACATCGTTTCAAATTTCTATGTTTATTATATTTAAGAATTACTAAGATATAATTAAAAAAATAAGCCCCTCTAAAAAGGTCAGTAGATACAAAACACTGTCAAATGTGTGTGCCGTACCTTTTAATAACAGAGTTTATTGTTGGTTAGAAAAACGCACATAAATTTGAAAAGAGAGGAACTGACATTGCGAAAGTATGAACTGCAACCTTGCGTTAATTCGTCTTTCTGCCTCTTTTATCTATCTCCTTCTTGAATTTTAGGCTCTAATATAGCACGTAAGGGGGAAATTGACTGAGAATTTTACTCTAAATCCACTGATAAATTGTAGGGTAATAATTTAATACATGAGAGGGCAATTTCCTTCTACCTCATGTTTTCTAACTGACTCGAAATCATCCTAATTCTCCTTTACATATACAATGAAAGCCGTCCTCACAGCTTATTAAAAGTTAAAATTTGGCAACATGTTTCGACCACCTAGGCGGTCATCATCAGGCCAAAATAAAAATGTAACAGGAAAACAATTCTTGCCTTTGAGATCACAATTGACATTACAGGTCACCGCAAGCATCATATATATATATATATAACCACGTAATATAAATACTTAAAATTACGGATAATATAAAAAACACAATATTTTGAGGATGGATAGATCCAAGAGTAGGGCCAATCTATAATAACTGTGAGAGTTGCGTAAGATCCTACGGGTGTGTATGAAGCAAAGCAGCTGTGGAAGTGGCATCAGCTGTATTTTAAACTGAACATATGAGGTATCGTCAGTTGAGATGTATAGTAGCCTGGGATTCTTCAATGTATGCTTGGCGATGAAATTCTAATATTAGTAGTTTATAGATAATAAGTGTCGTTAAAGTGTTCACTGGATCTTCTCCTCAGCCAGCTGAATTCACTCTACATCCTCACACTACTCTTCGGTAAAATCTCAGTAGTACCTTACCATCTACACCTACGTCTTCCAAGTTGTCTCTCACATTCAGGTTCTCAGAATAGAATATACCGTGAAGACTCAAGTATTCTAGGACGTTAGCCTCTGTCGTCTGATAAATGATTAACCCTTTAAAGACGGAACGTATCTGTTTTATATAAGGACTCAGTGCGTACCGCGCTGTAAACACTCTCCACTTCGGTTATAAAAACCAGTCTCTTAATATTTTATAAGGCAAAAGTTGCTGTTTGTTCTGAGATCCGTACAAAACACATAAACGCAATGTGGGCACCACGTAGAATTTTTTAATGTTAAACCTGGTGGTACGTAAAGTTACCGCTAGGCTTTGTAAGGTTAATAACGCCTTCGAAGAAGCGTAGAGCTTGAAATCTTCGTGATCAAGCAGTCACTTGACTACTTATCATCAGACACAGAGTAATACCTCATTCTTATTATTCTTCTCCCATTTACATCTATGTCTCCCCTGCACAGACATATTTATCTAAATTAATAATTTAGAGGGAATAGAATTGCAGCTCCAATCATTCTAACCTCGGCATTAGACGGAAATAAGCGATTAGCCTCACGCCGCATACTCTTCAATCCCGGGGGAAAAAGCCTCTAATAACCATTGAATACGAGGTTCGGTCGTCAACACAGCCAGTCTGGGCGTTTATGGAGTAAAAATCAGTGACGCCTGCAGGGATTCAAATCTCGGACCGTCCACCTCGTACCCTAGATTTCAGCACTGTGACACGGCTAATTATAAAATTATTGGTACAGGTGAATATATCAAACGTGGGACGATTCTTGCGGTACTGCAAATACCCTGAAAGCCCCTAGAACTACCATTTTCCAAAAATCAATTGATTACTGTAGTCCTGCCATGCTGGTGTCAGATAAGCCGATGAGAAGAGATGAGCCTACTACCTTATGATTTTAGCGTGATGAAATTATCCGTGGCCCCAACCCGACAGGTGGGGGTAGGCCCCTAACACTCAGTCACTTTCGTGCAATGAGTTTAAAATTCTGACCCTGCGAATAGTACATTCTGAGTTTCGTCACCACGCCGAGAAGCCATAACGTATGAAAACGCCGCGACGCTTGTATACACGTGTTCTTGTTCATGGCTATTAAGGGTTTACGGACAGTACCCAGTTATTAGTCACCTTCCTTGGTATGTAAGCGATGTAACGTGAAGCCCTCTTCCCAGTACTTATAACCACTAACTAATACTAAGTCTGTTTTAATCATATTTCATTTTTAATCTTGTCTTTAGTACATTTTAACACTCACGCCCATTTGGTTGCTGGAGCAGCGTTCGAAGATGTGGGGGCATCTGTCGCACATTTGCGTCAGTTCGGACACCGCGCGGAACCTCACGTAAAATAACTCATGACAGCTTCAGGTATTACACGGCAGTGAGACAGAACCCGGCCGTGCCTGGGCCCCTTGCTTATTGGTACATCCTGCCTCATTAGCAAAATATTACTGTAAATAGTACTCATTTGCTCATTAATCTCAAACACAAAGCTACAACACGTATTTCCTGTTGTGCTACTTAATTGGTTAAGCCCAGGGCGTATATGCCTGCTAACATACTGGCACCTGACTTTTATAAGTGGTTCAGTAAAATGTGTTGATACCAAATAACTAACTGGCAAGTAACTGCATTGGCCAGAGTCATTCCTGAGAAACCAAAAATAGCTAACCTAGTAAAGAAATTACCCACTTTTATAAAGAAACAGAAGTTCACTCTCTTGTGAGATCTAGGACACTCAAAACGTTAACTATGAAACTTACTGTGTTTTTGGATGGAATTCTGTGCAAGTAAGTACCGACATTTCGAAGGAACCTGTTGCATACAACTTATACCCTGAAGATGAAGGTACAAATTTCCTCCGAAACGTTGGTATTTATCTATCAGAACACACGGCGTCACATGACAGAAGATCGTGTTATTCACTGCGGCAAGCACATGAGCTCACAACAGTAAGTACCATGTCCTCAGCCAGACAAATCCTGTCCACGCACTCAAATAATTAATTCTTTAAGATCCAGCTTGAAACCACAAGGCTTGAATCTGTCAACATCGCTGCGGAAATAACAATCGTCCATACTGTGCTCACTTTTCATCATTTCAACGCGTTTTGTGCTTACGATGGTTCCAAGAGACAAACTACATAAATAAATAAATAAATAAATAAATCTGTTTCTTCCATTTCAGATGCGGTAAAAAAACTGCGAAAAGCTACTATTAGCTGCGTTAAGCCTGTCTGTCTGTCTGTCTGTCCGTCCGTCCGAATGGAACAACTCGGCTACCCATATTCGGACTTTCACGAAATTTGGTATTTCAGTATTTTTAGAAAATCTGTCGAGAAAATTCAAGTTTCATTAAAATCTGACAAGAATCACAGGTACTTTACATGAAGACCTATGTACATTCATTGTAATATCTCGCTGAAATATTCTCAGAATGAGAAATGTTTGAAATAAAACTTGTAGAGACAATAAAAATACACATTTTATGTTCAACAACTGCTTTCCGAAAATTGTGCCGCTTGTGTGATAATGTGGAAATATATGGTAGATCCAGACAGGCCACAGATACCGTAATATGGCGCATGCGCTTTGCCTGCTGGATAACTGAGACTACAAACACACACTCAGAATACGTAATACTCATTGCTTTTCCTCACGAAAAATGGTTCCGTGAACGCGGCTCAATATTTCATTATGCGTACATTGCCTGTCTTGTTAGATACTAGAAGCTGGTGATAAATTCTTTGGAAGAAGTATCAAAATCAATTGCTTCTATGAAAAATGACTTTCGGGTATGCTAGCATGTGGGTTACAGTGTGTTTCTGCGGCCTTCCAAAAAGCAAGCTACGTAACGAACATATTGAATTGATATTAGTTTCGAAGTGCCTCTTGCATTTTGTAAAATTACTACCGTATAATGGCGTTCAAGAGAGAAATAATTTTAAAACAAAATAATAATGTAACAGTAATTCATTTTGAAAATAACGTAATGGTTGTAATACGCAAGCATAAATAAATATCTTGCCAAATAAATTCTTTGTCATTTTGTTCATGACAATGACGCTGCCACTCGTTTGCTGCAGACACAAAACTGTACGAGTATCTTGTTTTACAAGTGCACACATAGGCCTATATACTTTTATAGCGTTACAACGTTCTCTCTAATTTTCTGACAGCAGCGCGGACCAGCTACTGTTCTGAGCAGAAAATTTTTACACGACCTGACGATTGCGCGGAAGTTTAAAAGTTTTGTTTCTGAAGTATACACAATAACAATATTTACAATGCAAACTGAAAAATTCCAGCTGTGCGGCAAGAATTCAGCTTGTGCGGCAGCATTTCAGTTCCTGCGCGGCCGCGCACCTGCGCAGCTTAGAGGGAACATTGGTTACAAAAACACTAACGCTGCTTTGTTATAAGTTCTCTCTCTATCCCGTTACATATATATTGCACTCTACATCTGTTCCAAATCAAAGTTACAGATCACAACAAGGTCACGAACTTCCTATCCGTATCAGACTTATAGGAGAAATCCTGGAATTTTTCGATCTGAGATTCATGCAAGTATTGCGGATTATAACGGAGCGATAAACGTGAAAATTAAATTACAGAGACAAGTTACAATATATAGATATAACCTGACAGAGTTAATTAAATTTCGCTTACTAGTTTGAGACAAAACATTTGACAAACCAGACAAATTTTCAAATTACAGGCCTACTTATTTTTTAGTGGTGAAGGGCCCCGCAGCAGACGCTACGGACGCACCGCAGCCTTGAGGCTTCTTGTGCAACCCTGTGATGAAGATGATGATGATGAAGAAGAAGATGATTATGATATTATTATTATTTTTGTCCTTTTTATAGTAATAGAGCACAGGTGGAATGGAACTGACAGGGGAAAACTGAAGTACTCGCGGAAAAACCTGTCCCAGTGCCACTTTGTCCACCACAAATCCCACATGGACTGACCTGGGATCGAACCGCCTGAGCCATGGGACGGCCCTAGGCCTACACTTGCTTTAAGAAATTCGTACAAGGTCTGCACTACACGATCCTACTAATAAATAAGGGCAGATGAGGTTACAACAAGTAAAGGACGCGTTTACTTATGAGGTTACGGAGGGAACGGAGTTCAAACAATACCAGAAAAAAAGATTATGACTTCAACAAGAAGTGAATATTCAGAATGCAGTGCGTAAACAATTGCAAGTAACACAATTTTAACAAATTTCATTACAGGAATAAAAGCTTTTGTATAGCGGAGCATAGAATAGCACCAGGACGGGCAGTTGCTTGTCGATTGCTTTATGCGAAGTACTAACATATTTCACACAGTTCTGTGTGCAAGCTCCGTTCTGTCTCGTGTGGAATACAAACGTGAAATATTGCGGTACTTCATAATCGGCAGAGCTGTGACGACATAAAACATGCTTCTGTTAAACTGTACTATATGCAGCCACTTTACAACTACGATCCTTTGTGAAAGCATGGGGAATGTGTGACGACAAATACTGTTCACAACTCCAGCAAAATAATTAAATTTACATTTTAATGAAAAATGTATTGCTTTATTATGCTTTCAAATAAGTAAAACATCAAACATGATCACTAATGCGACAACACAACAATTTTTAACCTTTTGGTATAACATACGGGAAATAAGCTGGTTTGCAACTCAGTTGCGCTGATAACAGAAATGAGATTGAAGAAGTTGTTATATTCAACACTGCTTTGTCATTCTGTATTTTTTCTGTAGAAGGCATACGAACGTATATAACGGAATCTGAGCGTAATGGAGTTACTTAAATTTTATTCGCCGATAAGAAGCCATATTGTCCCGTTCAAACGGGACAATATGGCTTCCTACCTCAGGAACGCGTACCTAAGAAACAGTCCTTCCAGTTCACCCAGTTCATTAACCTTTTAAAGCCTAGCGGTAACTTTACGTACCACCAGGTTTAACATTAAAACATTCTACGTGGTGCCCACATTGCGTTTATGTGTTTTGTACGGATCTCAGAACAAACAGCTACTTTTGCCTTATAACACATTAAGAGACTGGTTTTTGTAACCGAAGTGGAGTGTTTACAGCGCGGTACGCACTGAGTCCTTGTATAAAACAGATACGCTTCGTCTTTAAAGGGTTAAACGATACTGTGTCATGAGAAACGGTCATTGCAGTCCTCACCGCAACTGTAAAACTCTGCGAGCATACTGTGTCCATATTTGGAAGCAACGTTCATTCACTGCGTAGTCTTACGACAGGTTCATAAGACTTATCCAATGCGAGTTCTTCACAGAGTGCGATCTAGTGCTTCCTCTTTCAATTTTAAGTATCCTCTCGTTTCCTTAAGGTCATCCAGTAGCACCTTCTATCTTCTTACTCGTCTTCCCGTCACCTCTAACCTCCCCTTTATCTTTCCTTCAATAACGTGTTTTAGAATAAGCAATATGTGACCAATCCAGGTAGCCTTCCTTCTGTTTATTGTATGCAGGATGTTCCTTTCCCCCTTGACTATGTAAGACTTCCTCATTTTTCTCGCGATCGGTCCAACTTACGTTCCCATCCTTCTCCAGCACCACATTTGAAAACTTTCTAGGTATTTCTGGGATCAGCACATCAAAGTTGATTTCAAAGGTCTGTTTTTTTTTGTGATGCCATAACATGACTGTACTTTTATTCGCACTGCCACTCACGGTTAGGCAACCTATGTGTTCGCCGACATAAACATCCCCTTTCTAGCGACCCCCAGGTTTTCCCTTCATTATTCGTCTTTGGGGCTCTAATTACACGGTAAGTTGCCACACCTGTTTCCTTAAACCAGTTTCACTCACCGCAGATGGTCTCGTCACCTGTTCCTATTACACATTCATTTATTTAGCCATATTATCAAAACGTGGGTTTCTCTCTCTCTCTCTCACACACACACACACACACACACACACACACACACACACACACACACACACACACACACACACACACACAGAGTCTCAGAAACATCAAAATTTGTATCCGATCGGTAAACTTGACCACTACGCGTTTCCCTTCAATGTGACTTCATGAGGGGTACGAGTACACAATGTACAGAATTCGCTGGCAATTATTCGATACATTTTAGTGTTGAATTTGTTACTAATGTTACTACATTGAAATATGTTCAAAAACTATTAATATTAATTAAAATTAGTATGTAATGACGTACGGCATCTCAACGTATGACGCCGGATAAATGAGGAACTATTTTTTATTTTCACAGTTTGTGATTATTAAGACAGAAGCTAATGAAAGGAGTTTAGTTCCTGTACATAATTTGACCCCGACACTTTACGTATATATACGTACATGTATATATTTATGTTTACTTGACATTCATGATCATTAGCATATATTCGCAATACTGAAAGTGAAGGGCTTAATTGACATACAGTAATAGTAATTATGTAATAGTGTGAAACTTAAATTTCACCTTAAAGGACTAAATACCCTGAAGATGGAGGCAGCAAGCTTCTCCGAAACGTCATTAATTATTTACAGCTCTACAAGGCCTCATATCGCAGGCGACTAGAATCTGCAGCAAGCAGATACTTTCAGTTTGCTACAAAGCAGAGGAGAATATTTTGACATAAGAAAGAAAAGAGGAACTAGGAGGATGGAGGAACTGAACAATGAGGAGCTTCGACATTTGTGCTGTTGCGAAATGTAAGAATGAGACGGATGGAGCATATAAACCCGTACGGGAGGGTTTAAAAATAAACACATTTTGAGACAGAAATCCCTGAGGAAACAAGACCACTTGGAAGAACGTGCCACAGGCTAAATGGAAAACAGTACTAAAAATAGTTTTATAAGAATTAATGTATGGTAATGAATGCATACAACACGTAAGAAGCCAACAGGAGAGCCCATAAAAGATGTATATCAATAAAGTTACACATTTAATGATATGCAGAATAAATAAATATCAACTGTGACGTTATGGCACGTGCTCCAGCAATAAACGTGGCGGTCAGCGGCAAAGAACGTGTTTACAACATACTTCGCCTCCACTCTACATTGGTTCACAGCCTTCGGGTAATGTGTGAACACGACTGCGACGTACGAGTATGTGAGTGGGGCACACATAATGGCGATTCTACGTTGCAACTTCCGCTAACAACATTAGCCAATCACATGTTCGTGTGCGCAATTTATTTCTTCCTCTACCACTCGACACTTTCGCACGCGCATTTAAAAACACACAAAGTTGCACTTAGCCAACGGAATTTTGTTGCCCCAGTGATGGTAAGAGGAGCGTGAGAAGAGGTTTGGTCCTGTTCTGAACTATCGCCAGTTTCTATGCAAAATTAACACAGCAACAAACCGTCGTTTATAACACTGTGTAAACAAACGTTTTTTCCGGATCTGTTGTTTATTTGGTTTGTATTCTCACGTTTACAGACACACTACTGAAGCCTCTCAAAAATACATCGTACAATGACAGATCTGTACTGGCTATGAAATCCATCATGCAGCTATTTGTAGAATCCGATCTTAGTATAGGCAGATATTTGTGGGGAAATCCAAAATTTTGATAATTTTATATGTAAGCAATAAAAACAGAATACTACCAGCCTTATAACATCACAGAAAATAACCACATGCTTTAACTGTAAAGGATTAGAGTTTCTGGTCTGCTCCAGTCCATAATTTGTTCGAATTCAGAAGTGTATTTGAAAAGCACAAAGTTCATGTTTTTCTTCCTGAACACAGAAATACAACTTTGAAGTAAGGATTTCAAGAGCAGAACGAAACAGACTACGGGGAATATAGAAAGAATCTGAAGACTGGCTTTGCATAGTGCTATAATGACACTGTTTAAGAGGAACCGTTGTGCGAATTACAACTGGAAGACTTATAACAGGTAAGGCTTATTACCAGCCGGCATATCTTTTCTTATGAAACACTGAAGATAAATGTGATTCATATTTTACTGCCGTTTTCTAGCAACGTTAGTTAATATCCGCCAGCACTGATATAACAGAAAGAGCTGTACATACTTTTAGCCTTGCTAAATTACTCTCATATGTTTAATATTCAGTGCCGATAGTTCCTTTAGTGAAAATAACGATGTGGAACCGAAGTGTGTCAGCACAACTGACACTTAAAGAACAGGGTAAGTTTAATCACAGTCCTTGTATAACGCAGGAGATATTTCAATATGGTGTCTTGCTCAGGAAGGAGAACCTAGACTGAGGGTACTTGAGAACAGAAGCTGAGGGGAACATCTGGGCCCAAGCGACAGAAGGTAACATGACATTTGAAAAAACTGCATAAGGAGGAGGTTCAAAAGCTGAATCCTTCACCGAATATTATTAAGGTGATAATTTCGAGGGGGGACAAGACGGGCGAAAAATGAGCAGGGTTGCAGACCTAAGAAGTGCAAACAACATTTTAGACGGAAATCCTGAAGCGAAAAATACCACTACGGATACTATGAACACTAACATGACACAGCTTGTTTCATGACTTTACGTCAGTACATCATGAACTCCCACCCCCTCCCCAAGGCATCTATACTTTGTCGTTAATGGTGGGACTTGATAGTCAAATGATCCGGGGGGCTATGTCATGGGTAGCGGTGCTGTTGTTAGGGCCTCCGATATAGGACAGATCAAAGGTGATATCTCATACAAAATAAGATTTCCTGGTCCTCCAGGTTGGGGATTGGGGCACGAGGCTAACAACGTCACCTCCGTAAAATAACCTCATTGTTGAGAATCCTAATAATGGACGCTGGAGGGGCAATATTTGTAAAAGGCCAGTGAAAAGTTACGAGGGTTATGTTTTCTATATTGCTACTTGGGATGTAGTCAGTCTACAAAAGAATCCACGGGAGATGAAGGTTAAAAGACGGCGACAGACGGCAGTGGACAGAGAAGAATGGACGTCTGTAATTACGGAGGCCAAGGCTCTCAGAGGACCGTAGAGCCAAGGAACAAGGAGTAACTTCAGGAGCTTTTATTGTCGAGTGTTACACGTTTCGGCTTACTTGTACTCACAATAATCGGGCACAGGCTAAAAATATACACGAGAAAAGCCCTTATATGTAACACCTCTTAACGAAAATAACTGAGATCTCTATCTTACATTGTTTAAACGAGTGTTTAGGCGCGTTAGCAAAACTGCGAAAAGTTACTATAAGCTTCACCATGTCTCTCCGTCCGCATGGAACAACTCGGCTCCCACCGGACAAATTTTTCATCAAATTTGATATTTGAGGATTGCTCAAAAATCTGTCGAGAAAATTCGAGTTTGATTAAACTCTGACAAAAATAAAGGTTATATTACGCGAATACCTATGTACATTTATAATATATCTATGAATTCTTCTTACAATAAAAAATTTTTTCGACAGAAGTCGTAGAGAAAATCAAAACACACCTTTTATATTCAATAATTTTTTCCCGAAAATCTTTCCCTTTATAAGATAATGCGGACAGAACAGACAATGCATTATTGCGTTTCCACTGCAACAATGGTGACGCGAACGCGGCACAATGTTGCGTTGTACGTACATTGCCTACCTTGTTTATTGTTACAAACCGCAACTCTGTTGAATTACTATTAAATTATATATTAAAATAATATATTAAAATTTTGTGGTATATTTGATACAATACTTCTATTAAAGCCTTGTTCTAAGTTCTTCCTTTTGACATACTGTATATGTAAAATATAATGCAACATTAGGAGGGTGTCTCCAAGGGATGGTAACATATTTTGTTGATGTTTAAGATAACATTATCAGCCCAGTCGCCCACTGTGACTGCCTTCGGGCGCCAATTTCTTTTTTTGTTTCACGTTGATATGTAGGGCTGTTACATGTTGATAGTTAGGAGATGTGCCACTCGCGTATGTTGTGGAGGAATGACTTGTGAATAAAACCGAAACGTGTAGCAACCCCGACAAATAACATACTGTCTGAATATAGTTGTGACTGACGGCACTTTATTCGTCTGTTTTACTAGTCGTGTTTTTATAACTTAACACCATGACACTAATCTTTTATACCGAGTTCACACTTTAAAGTGGCTTGGAAGACATTCAGTCACGATACGAGTTTTAAGTTTCTCATGGGGTTAGATGTGACGTCTTCTGGCACGTGACGTCACGTAGTCTTCAGGGTAAAGCAGTCAATTCTTCTTGTTTCGAAGGCTCATACTGCCTTCACCTTCAGGGTGAAGACAAAGATACTACAATCCTCCGAAACGTCGGTATTTACCAGTCTACACGGCGTGACATCCCACGTGATTTGGATCTTCAGCATAACCGCTGTGAGAACCTCAAAACTGATCCTTCGGATTCAATAAAAGGCGCGGAATTTCCTGAATAAATGACTTACCCCCGCTTTGTCAAAACAGGATTTCGTTGTAGGAAGTTAGTTTATCACTAGCAGTGAGGAAGACTTTGCGTACTTACTGTAGATGGTGATTTGCGTGGTGACGTTAACAGTTGTGTCCCCAGACGTCATAAATGCGTGGCTCGCGATATTGGCACCGCCTCCCAGAGTTGTGTTAGCGTAAGATGTACGGCAGATTCTCCACAGCCCAGAGTTGCTATGCAGAAAGAATCTTTTCGTTTCATTCACGTAAATCCCGTTTGGACCACCGCTGACGATGAACCACCAGTCTGTAGAAATCGCCGCTACCCACAGTATGACGGACAAGCCAATCATAACTGTACACGCAAACAGCACTCGTCTTTCAATCATCAGTTTCCTATTTAATTCTTCTTCCCGTTTGCTACCCATCTTCTCTCTCAATAAACGATTTTACTTTAAAATAACATCTAAATTTGCACCACAAAACCGCCCTTTTTTTTAAAATTAGCACTTAGTAACATGTGCTAAAGTAATTTATATCTGATTTTTGGCACTTTTTGAACACCTATTAATTTGGCAGATTTCATACAAGGGCAACTTCAAAGCGTGTGATTTAGATGAAAGGCAAGGCGCATCTAATTGGCATAGCTACTAACTTTACACGTATCTTCAACGCTTCTGCCGTCCCAACAAATTTCCAAGAAAACTACACCCTCCTTATTTATAACAGTCTACTGTCTTCTAGAACAATCCATCAGAACGTTTAAGAAAAACCGGAGCATTATGTATCAATATTACAATATTTTCGCGTACTTACTGGGACTTCTGTAACAAATTTGGTGTAGGTTTTTTAAAATGACACGGCCGCACATAAAACTGTGTCTCTGCTTCGCAGTGACTTGAGTTGTGTGTATCTCTTTACGGACTCAAACTCAGTTTAAGCTTGTGATGTTCTCCGTTATGTACAGCACCTGAACTTTTCAACAGCTCCTGTTAAATAACGATTTAAATATAGGTATTCACAAAATAAAGTTTTGTTTCTTCAAGTTCCAAGCGGCTGACCAGCTGGTTGGGTGTCCGTCCTTGCTTTTGATCGAACTTCTATTAATGTGTAAAAATCTGCTTATGCAAGCGACACAAATAGCATTTCGTGTTGCTTAAACAGCAGCGTAATATTAATTGTACTCTGAAAACTGAACACACCTTAAACACTTTTCGATGTTCATTATCATCCACAAGGCTATCACAACAACATTCAGATGCCGACCGAAAGCACAGTCACGAAGGCTTATCAATACCTCTACATCAAATATTGGTTATATTTCCTGCAATACATTAAGATTCACGTTTGCGAATAGACGTACCTCGGATATGTAACGACCCGCGGTAGGGAAAGTGGTAGACTGAAGATTGTTTACTGACCGGGCCAAAACCATTTAGCCAGCCGTTTCGTTCTCTCTCCCCTCCTTAGCTATTGTTATAGCTGGATCCGGGCAGCTTGCCAGATGCCAAGTTCAAAGTCGACGTACCAAACCAGAACCTGCGAAAATATAAAACGGCATTTATGACGTTTTTACGTTAGGACACGTGTACAGTGAATCGATTGAAGTTGTGTTTACACGTAACCAGACCACGAGAAACAGGGGGGAAGTGGAGGTGCAAGTTCTTGTAACCTTACAGAGAACCACGCAGCTCTGGAAAATACACATTCTTTTTTGTTTATAGCTTCACAGAACTTTAAATGCTTAAGATATCGTGAACGTTTCTTTTGTTCTCTTAATTTATTGCTGCACTGTTTTAGTGAAAGCAGAGGTGCCGAGAACTGGATTGGCTTTATTTAAGCAGTAATTTTTCAGGGGGTGAGTTGAAGAAAGTTCCGTTCGGCTCCACTTGCATGGAATTTGGTTGGTCTGAATTACAAGTTCCGTGCCAACAGACGACTAGGATATTTGGAAAGCACTGTGGAATTAAAGCTACTTAAAACAAAGCGATCTGCCAATACAATCAGTAATAATGTAAGGGAAGGCTTCGGGCTGAATGACAGGGGTTCTGTTACTAGTCGGGGCGGAGACTTCGTATCACTACTGTGCCCAGTACACTGTCTCTGGTGGCCGCCCAAGTCGCCTGTCCAGATTGTAGCCAGCAGTCATTTCAAATCCCTGAGATGCCAACCCGAGTTTAAAAGTTTAAAAACAATTTGATACATTCTACCAAGTAATGACAACAGCGACTGTCACATGTGTTACGGAAGCCGTATTTTAAGAGAAAAGCAAGACTCTGGCTCCAATCTGGCATAACATCAGTTGAACTAAAGCAACAAGTGAAATGTCCAAAATTTGTCACTGCCAGGCCGTCCCTTGTTTTGAGAAGTTGGGAGGCACTAAGCATCTTGAAACGAGAAACTTTTGGCCGCCGTAAATCCGCTACGGGACATTTAAGAGTAGCCCCATGCGCTAGGATGGCGTAGTGCAGTAAGGCTCCAGTAACGACGTGTTCCATCTTCACGCCGCATTTTGACACGGGCAAACTAAAATTTATCATTTACTTTGGGGCCAACTAAAAATCACGGGCAAAAAGTCTGTGTGAAACTAACCAATTAGGCTCCAGAAATTTTGGTTTTCAATTTCCCGGTGTCGAAGAAAATCTGAAAGCTGCGTGGAACATGGAAGACGAGCTGTTTAGCATTTTGGTGTTCATAAAGAACAGAAGTGTGTTGTTGTGCACTATGAACCACTAAAGTTTAAAAAAGGCATTATATTCCAAAATACAGGAAGTTTACAGCAAACTGATACGGTGAAAATGATAATGAGATAGAGCAACACGCAGTAGGCCTAACACACACAGTGCAAGTGACTACAAACAGTACGATATTTTATTGTATTTATTAGAACTGTACGCTGGTGACACGCAATGCGTTGGCAGCTTCTGTAAACAGACACGAAATATCCCGTGAGTGAAGCTCACGATCTTCGGGTAGAAGCTGGTTGGTGACAAAATTTACTACTAATTTTTCAAAATCCCTGAATCATTCTTCTATTTTTACGTTGATATATCAAGTTTCATTCGCACGCAAAACGAGACGAAAATTTCAAGTTTGGTATATTTCAATATTTGGGTTGTTTGGTAGGACACAGAAGTTACCGGTAAACACGCTGAACTCAATAGTAACAAGATGTACCAGAACAAGAATAATAAATTATAACTACCGAAACGTCATTTTGATAGACGTACGATGATGATTGCCGATCCCAGTGGCCGCGCGGTCTAAGGCGTAGGTCTGCGGCCGAGCGCTTGCTGGGATCGTGGGTTCGAATCGCACCGGGGGCATGGATGTTTGTCTCTTGTGCAGTGTTTGTGTTGTCAGGTAGTAGTATCTGCGACGGGCCGATCCCTCGTCCAGAGGAGTCCTACTGACTGTGGTGTGTGTTTGAGTGTGATCAACTGCAAATAAAAACCCTCTACACCTTCTGTGAACAAGTAGGTAGAAGAGGTAAGGACGATGAAACGAAACGATGATGATTAATGCAGGCCTGCCAAGTGCAAGTAAATAAGGATCAGATGAGAATTACGACAAGTATTGTATTTATCTTCACGGCTAGATTTTAACGCCCTCTGACATGTGAACAATGTCAATTCGACGAACGGACTCAAATCAGAACATGCCAAAATTACACTGGATAATTTTATGGCAAATAGAAGAAATATCACACAATTCTCGTAGAATATACGTAAGGATATTTCATAACTGTAAACATATTCCAGTATTTACGCAAACACAATTAGACAGTACCCATCATACACTGTTCTCTGAACACTGTACACATTGTCACAGAAACACCTCTGCCTTGCAGACAGACTGGATACTCTTTTTTCTTTTTCATGCAGAATTTCAGGTGTTCGCCGAGTCCTCGTAAAAATGCCTCCGTCTGTCACGTTCTAAGTCGCTACGTACAACGCCAGAACGCAGCCCCAACTCCTCCCCCGCCCCCCGTCAAAGTCTCTAACGTGACGAAAGAAGCTGGAGAAGCAGGACGACTTGTTTTGTATGCGTGAAACATGGTCTTTAAAAATAAATAAACGACAAAGTTTTGAGTTTTGTTTGAGAGCTGGTGCTAAGAAGAGAATTTGGCGCTAACATGAAGGTCGTGACAGGAGTAGAGAGAAAAATGCGAAGCTTCGCATTTTGTATACTTAGCCAGATGTTATTAGGGTAGTCAAGATACATGAAGACGATAAAACTAAAATGAATCTTAAAATTAATGTGACCGTGTGCCCTGGATTCAAGTATGTCTTGAACGACAAATGGTGGTTTCTTCTGAACACAGTAGTGAACTGTCGAATTCCATAAAAGGCGGGATGTTTCTTAACTAGCTGACCAGCTATCAACCTTTCCATATACCGCCATGTGTCAGTCACATTCCTTAGCTTTTCAGTAAACTTCTCCTTTCTTTTTATTATAACTTAATGGGAAATTCTTGGCCCTGTTTGTCACCGGCGATTAAGGTAAAAAGAGGAGAGCAATCGGCTCATCTCGTCTTGGCAGTTAGGGCAAACTGTAGTCTTTGTCAGACTAACATACCGCGTGTCCTTGGGACAGATGTGGAAGGATGAGAATCACAAGGTAATCTGCAACATCTAGCAAATGGGATTTTCTGTCGCCATTTCCCATATTTCTTTTGGCTTGATTTTCATTTAATGCAGATAAAAATCGACTCATATTTTCACACATCTAATCGGCCTGCAGACAACACACTGCACACAGTCGGGCACACATTTCTTTATATTGCGCTACGCATTAACCATACCAAATCGCGCGAGACGAGGTTCTCACAGTGGTGTTGTCGAAGACTCAATTCTTCTGGTGTGTGCTGTGTCGAACGGACAATACAGAATAAGCCAAAAGCCACGGTGAGCCTACACTACTTTTACCAGGAACATCCCTCCGACTGACTGCAAAAACGTGTCTACAAGCAAGTCGGAGGCCATTTTCAGCGGGAGCTGTAACTTCAGTAAGCAAGAGAAACGTATCTCTATTAGTCCCTTAAAGATTAAGATTAACCTGAATTATATGTAAAGAAGTAGTTCGTACCGCGCAATAAACACAAGCCAACTCGATTATAAAAACCAATAAGAATACCTTATACGTAAGTAATCGCTGTTTGTTCCGAAATCCGTACAAAACACGTAAATACATTGTGTGGGTTGATCGTAGGATTTTTTTAACGTCAAATGTGGTGGTACACAATAACATTGGGTTTTAAAGAGATAATACACAAGGACTCCCTGTATTTACTAATCGTCTACGGTAGATGCACCATCAATTTTGACTGACTCTCCACTTACCGACGTTTCAAAAGAGCATTATGTCTTCTTCTTCTTCAGGGTCGAGCAGTCCAAGAAGAATCTTTTTCTTTGGACTACCTGAGAGTGAAGACGAAGGCACTGCGATCGTTCGAACCGTTGCCATGTATTTACCAGGAGACACGGCGATCTAACCAAAAGGCTTGGATCTTCATATTAGAAGTGTTTAAAAAAATATTATTGATCATAAAGAGACATACGTTTCCTGTCATATTCAAATTTTTGGATCGATAACCCCTTTCTCAAAAAATGAAATCTGCATTAATTTTCAAGAGAAGTGGCTGATGTATTAAATAAATATCAAACAAAATAAATTTCTCCCTATAAGTTTTGGTGCCGATCGTTAGCACCATAACGCAAATACTGGTTTCGTAATGTGGAGGATAAAATAAACGGGCCCAAAATCGGATCTAACGTCCCATATGCTTTTTATTCACGCAAGCACGCCCAAAAATGTTCAAGAACAAAGTTTTCATACGTCATAAAAATTCAATGAGAAGACACTACAAAGTTAAACATAGCTCTTTGTTCCAATGAAATATCACATTCTTGACACAGTTCCCGAGGATTCATCTTCTCTTCGTGTCAAAAGTTTAAAAATTCCGCCTCGGTAGAAATTGGGCTCTTTGATTGGCAACCATACACGAAAAACATTTCTCTCTCCCCCAATTTTCGTGAACTGGCGACATCCCAAGCGTTTCTTCAGAGCGCCAAACAAATGATCTGTTGTCAGGTGTGATACTTCAGCACGACAATGCAACCTCACACAGAGCACGTCAGACAAAGGGGCTGTTGCAACCGCTTTACTTTCAACTTCTGAAAAATCCACCATACTGTTTGGGCCTCTGAAGCAACACTTGGGATGTCGCCGATTCCACAGTAACGAGGAAGTGGAAATGGCAAGTCATGAGTGGTTGCGAAAGCAACAGCCTGATTACACACGCGATAAAATTTTGATACTTCTTCCAAGGTGGGACAAATGTATCAGCGTGGTCGGATATTATGCTGAAAATGCATGGGACTTGACTAAAACAAAAAAACCATATTTAACGCTGCAATCATTTCTTATTTACTAACTGAAAAAATATATGTCGACGAAAGTATTATAAAATCAGTACGTGTTGCAAATTAATTCACGTTGTATTCAATACAACACCAAATATACACCTTTCAAATGTAGTAGTATATGTGACAGATATGCTGTTAAGTCTGTCGATAGAATGTATATTTTCAGACCATGGAATAACCTCGCGGCCCCGAGGGTCCCGTGTTAACTGGCTGGTAGACCTCTGTGGCGAATGCTTGCTTAGATAGTGGGTTTCTGTGGCATACCGTTCATAGGCCTACAGGAAAATTACTGTATTTTCAGCGCTTTATGTTTTATACCTTCGAAACAGATGCCTATCACGTCGTTCAGTATTTAATAGTTAAATTCTACATAGCCCGTACCAACACAATCCACAGTTAACACGACGAATGCTAACTCACCTCGTATTTAGGAATCAGTACTTGTAATACAGGATTACGGAAGAAAGGAAAAGTTTTAGTACAACAGGCACAGGCCTACTTTCTATTTTCCTACGCGTATTCCTAAACACAAGTCTATGCCTATTCCATTAGTCTTCCACATGAAGAGACTCTGGGTGACACACTCCATTGAAAAATAACGTAAAAGGGTGTTTAATTCAGTGAAAAATCATGTTCGGATGCGCGTCTCTTTCTGTACAGATTGCGCGTACGTAGCCTTCTAAATGTGGGGCCGGGTGCTTCACCACTTTTGCGAGTTACTCTACTACGTAAACATTCGGAGACACTGACGCAATCGACGGCTCCTTTAGGCGCTCGCGGGAGGCCAATTGAAAGACGCTTCTAGGTAGAATGACGACACAGTCCTGCATGTGAGGTCGGTGTATCGTGTCTCCACAGCCATAATTGAGATATGTTTGTACAGTTTGCACCTCATTTTTGAGACGAAAGAGTAGGCCTGGTGGTGTTTAGCAATGGCATCCATTCAAGAACAACAGACTAACGCGGCACATTACGAGCATTCCTGCTCAAGGGTTTATATTTAGAACCGGGAGCGGGGGTCAAGTTGTGCGCAGTCCTAACCTCGGCACAGTGGTCGGTTACAAGCTCCGACTGTCTTATCCCCACGGAAAGCGCTAGCAGTACCCACTGGATAGGAGACAGTGTAGGGGAACGGGGGGCCAGAGGCGGTGCGGACGGCGTGGTGGCAGAGACAGAACTTATTTTTCCTGTTGGAAATCTAGCCCGAAACATCCAGAATGTAGCAAGAACGTATCCCGGCTTACAACACGACAACAGCTTGCTTAGTATTAGCAACGTTAATAGTGGTAACAACAACAACAACAACAACAACAACAACAACAACACTCCCTCGTTGTATTTCCGTTATCACATCTGTTATGCTGGACACGCGAAAAGTTCGAATTCCTGCCCCAGTACCTGCCATCCTGAGACTTTCTGCACTCTTCTAAGAAGTTCCTTAAAATAAACCATCAGCTGATGCATCGAAACGTGAAGTCGATGTTAAAACACAACAGGCTACTGTACATGAATATGTATAGGATACATTCTGTCAGGGTCAACACTGTGATGGTGACTGCAAAAGACGAGAGATTATATTCATGACAGGCGAAATGAAATTTTGAATCTAAACATAGTGTTGTATAGGAAGAGGGAACGTCCGATTATTTTAGAAATGTATACAAAAGAGTAACGGAATTGCTGTGAGAATTTAATATTATGATGGCGGATGAAGTAAGTCCTAAACACGCTGGAACTTAGCGGATACAAGACTGTGCCCGAACACTTTCCTTCTAGTATAGTGTATCGCCAGTGTGAAATGGCGGCGAACACAACCCCAGGGGACAATTCAAACCAAAATAAAGAAGAAAAACAAAATTCTAGTCGAAAATGGCAACACAGTACCATGAACACGCGTTCCCAATACTTTATACAGAGAATATCCCCGACCGCCCTAACTCCAGTAGCAAATATTCAGGCTATTAGGTAAATAAAGACAATGTGACACCCCTTTTTCATTTCGGCTCTACATTTTGTATAAGGTTGTAAGTTACGTTGCTGTGTAGATTCTGCCCCCACTGCGATTCTTTCTGCCAGGCAGTAACATTGTCTTAATTTATTTAGCAATAGCCACAGCGTATTGGAGCGAGAAATCAACATCTGTCAAGTGTGTTTCGCGCAAGTAAGAATTGCCAACTCCGTGCATGATGGGTACTTTGACGACGCACTCTTAAATTTAAAGTTCATATTTCTAAGTACAAAATAAACAGGTGACTTATAAGCCGCACAGTAGGCAAATATATTTATGATCATGATGTAAATAAGTCAGAAACCACGCATAAAAATTTAAAATGTTATATAAGTAACAAAGGAACAGCATGTGAATTAGAATCAGTTTATTCTAGAAGACAGGGTTGTTTCTGATAACAGATATACAGAGTGATATGGGGTCATTATAATTTATTATATACAACCTAACTATTTAAAAGGAAAAAGGGATGTGTCCAGGAAGCTTAGACGCACTGAACCCATTTCCAACAGGAAAAAGAAAATACTGCAGACCTGTGATATGTAAATATCAAACCTAACATGTCATGAAAACGAAAACTAAAATTCGAATCTGTGAGTAAAATGAAGCTTCATAGCCTAACATTAGCAAAATAAATGCTGTCGTTTGACTCGAACTCCTGCTACTGATACAAAATATGAAATTCTAACACTGACGGATTAAGGGTTTTTTTCTTACTTCCGCTATTTCCTACCCCTGAAATAAGACTCCAAAGCCCAATGTGTACGGAGTAAGTGTTTTTATCTGACTCTACTTCCTGCACTGAAATGAAATATCACAGCTTAACGTTGACTTTTTTCTCCCTATGAAAACGAAACATCAGAGCCTGAACTTGATTTAAACTAGTGTTCTCATCTGTGCTGGGTAGTTGTCACTAAAACGGAATATCAGAATCTAAATTCGGTAGAATAAGGAATGGGTTTCCCTCAATACAACGGTACCTCAAAGCCTAGCCTTCTATGTAGTATAAAAGGTCAACCTTGGTGGAATGCTCTAAAATGAAACATCACAACTCAGCCTTGGTGGAATAAATATTTTGGACTTTATTTTAGGTATAAGTCAATAAAATGAAACCCGAAAGAAAAGCCTGATTTTTATGAATTACATGGCCTTTAGTTTCTTCTTGGTTATAGTGACTGCAGAGTGTGCAAATGGTGTTGTGTTGGCAGCCGTGATATACGAGTAAAATGGTGCTAAAAATGTCAGACGCGAGAGGTACAGAAGTGAGTCACGGAAGTATATATTACGTTACCATTAAAATTTTTAAATGTGTCAGAAGATTAATAAATGAAACTGAATTCTTTACTGTGGCGGACAAAATTTAATCTACATTCCCAAAGTCTGTTTCCCAAACATCATCTTTCAAAAAGTGAATTGTGGTGTAACAACAAACGGACGTTCCTTTGAGTTTTGTACGTATAAAATTACACGTACTTTCAATGGTATAAAGTTTTTGCAACGATCTATACTCCACGCGCTAAACCTAATAATAAAAAAACCTGATTACTACCTCCACGTATTATGATTCCTCATTAACAAATAAGTTCCAAATGTTATAAAATATACGAATGTCTGTGATGTTTAGTAATCGGGATGTACGTCACAGACAAATGGTGCAATGTGTCAAACGACCACACCTTGGGCACCTCCTAAACACACGTATATATAGGATACTTAGGAGAAAATCGTGTGGAAACAAATTTTGCGTTCTATGAGAAGTTGTATGGATCCTACTGATCGTCACAGAGTACTTGGGGGGAGTCTCGGTTGGGAAAGTCCAAATTTTCGTGCGATATCGTATGAACTTCTACACGGCTCTCGTTCCACAGCTGCAATTATGACACTTTTTTGGCTGGTGTTCGTAAAGCCCACGGGCGATAAGCATTCACAAACACCGTAGGCGTTGGACTTCCTGTCTCAGTGAGATGCAGCTGCAATCGTCGAAACACATTAATGTCTGGATGAAGTCACCCAGAATAATGTAGTGCGAATTTCCGCGCATCAGTACCAACTCGACTGTTACAGGAACCGTGGACTAAGCGCATGTCGCCGTATTCGTCGTGTGTGTATTCCACGATGATTCCACCACAACGGAGCCCTGCTGCACACTGCGTGTCTTGAGCGCACTTATCAACGCGCTTTACTGTCGCGATAAAATCACTTCTGAGACATGTGTTACCCCATTTGACGGTAACGTGTATCTCGAAAGCTCATCGTCTCAGGACATACGTTACGCATCATTTTCAGCTCATTATTTACGAACTTGGGGCTTACGCACGAATTCATTTTCCATCTGCATATAAGCCTACACATACGTCGTACTTACATACACGAATCAAGGGAACACAAAACTTTACTGAGTATCTTTAACCCATTCCATATGAAATCTGTATCAACAGCCCGAAATAAAGCATTCGCACTGAAATTATAGTTTTTTTTTTTCGCCGAAACTTTGTACAATAGTTGTTTCTTTATAGAACCATTTAACACCATCAAATTAAGCACGCGTTATAAAAATAACAGCACATGCAGAAACACAAATTTCGAAACTAGACTAAAAATAGCTACTAACATGTACATATGCTACGTTGTAGGAGGCATGAAAGGGAATTTGAAGATTTTCTTCACATTAGTTTCAGCTTGCTGTCGAATATAACACGGGTATCATCTTTTCAAAATTTCACAGGTGTTCCGGCGTCAGCTACAAATTTACCCGCCTAAAATTTTCTTCCGAACTCATGCCCTATTTTAATAATTTGAAACATACTCGGATTTTTAAAAACAAACGTCTAATTGAAGTATTTTAAAGACTACGGCACATTAGTTATAACGAAATGGGTAATGTACATTTAAGTAGAAATTTGTGTTAGGTATTTTGAGTAAATAAGAAGTACATTAAAACGTAAAAACGGAAGGTAGGGAATTTCGGGGGCGGGGGGGGGGGGTACTGGGCATTCTTCGTATTCAAGCGATGAGTGCCTCAGTCCCAAAGCGGCCACAAAGGGGGCGCCCATGTGGTAGAGATCTTTTGTAACAGGATGTATAATTGAGAACCGCGCCATTGTAAGGGTCTATGCTAAATTTACTCAACTGGCAGGAAATAACAACGTAACTTGCGGACAGGGAAGCTAGTGCAAACTATTATGCCACCTGAATCATTACCCCGTCAACAATCGAGAACATAACAAGACAGGCAAATACGTATAACGTCACATTCGCGTAGCCATTGTTGCAATTAAAGCAACAGTGCGCTTTATTTGTACTGTTGAGCTGCATGTTACTGACAATATGAAAATACTGAGTGTTGCACAACAATGTTTTATGGCGAAATTTTGTGGCCGATAACAAAAGAACATACTTCGACCTTCATGTACAGTGCCCGATATTTTTGTTCTATTTTAAACAAATCTGGATTTTCTCGACAGGTTTTCACAAAAGTCCCCAATATGAAATCTCACATTAATCCTCCCAGTGCGAGCCGCGCTGATATATGCGGACAGACGGACGGACATGAAAAAGCCAATAGGCGCTTTTCGCGACTATGTGAAAACGCCTAAAAACGCAACACGTAACAGGCATGTATTGGGCTGAAAGCTTCAACTGCACACTTTTTTTAAATTCCCAGCCCTCAGAAAGGATACAAAATAATCAGCACTATTATGGGCGATACGTTGTATTTACACTGCATACCTATGGAACCCTAAAAACACAAACAAATCACACAATCACTGTGCGCAGTATGAACACAGTTGTGGCTTAGCAGCCTGTTCCTTGCTTACCCCAAGTTTCAGTCCACACCAGAACCACGCTCGCATGTTACTGCTGAGTTGATTGCTTGAGGTCTAAATAATAGAATATCATGTTCCACAGCATGAAATATTCAAATACAGAGCAGAGCATGCGCGTGTCGTATCGAGCAGTTTGACCCTTCACTGCCATGTTTTACCGCAAAGCAGTGGAAAACACTCCTTAGACGTAAAACGTCAACATAGCATGAGAACGAGTAACTTAATGCGCTTTTGCACTGTACAATGATAAAGTAGACTCGAGTTGCTAATGTGGTTCTCTGCCAGACTGGGGGGAAAATGTTCTGTTCTAGTACACAAACACAAATACCCGCCTCTGTCAACACTTGCTCAATGTTACATGGAAAAACTGAAAAAAAAAAGCTTTATGCTTTTCATCCCATTGTGTTATGTACAAAAAGAAACCAATTTATATACGTCACACACAACACTTGTTTAATAAAAACATAATTGCAGCTACATGTTTCGGCTGTATTAAGCCATCCTCAGGATGCACAAGATTGTACGAGTAGAGAGAGAGAGAGAGACCATGCACTATGTATTCAAATTCAGACACTAATTCTGTCACAATTAATATATTCGTAAGTTAAAATATCATAAAACTTTTTACAGGAACGTCAGTTATGATGGCTTGTCACTTTTTAGGCAAGCTCGGATAACTGTCTGTCTGTCTACTTGTCTGTCTGTCTGTGTATCGACTACGTTATCCCTGTCCCCGCACTCAGTATATAGGCCTGTAATACTTATTGCTTTTCCACGGCAACAATGGTTACGCGAAAGTGCTTCGATGTTCAGTTTATACGTACGCTGCCTGCCTTGTTGGTAATAGTAGTTGAGAACTATGCAGATTGCAATATATTAGAAATAACTATGTATTTGTTACTAGATTTTCAATAATAAGTGTTCTGTTTGGAAGAGAGTTACTGGCTTCTCTCTAAAAAAAATGCATATCTATAACAAAGCTGTATTTTCTTCTCATTTACTCTGTAACTTACCTAGCGTTGAATGCGAAGACGTGGGTGAAGTGTTACAGTGCTGGCTCACAAACTGAAAGCAATCGAAGGAAATGTGTCTCATCAAGTCGTAAAATCAGACCCATCTGACTGCGCAGAGAATTCCTGGCGCACAGGAATTTTATGCAGAACATTAGTAGGCTGTCTTTGCGGCATCTTAGTCAGTCGGGTGATTGCATTCAACTGGACTTGATTCGGTCAGATTTGCAACAGTATGAAAAAAAAAAGCGATCGCGACTGATTTTTCAGTTACTGGCCTTCAATTTGCTCGGAGAGACTGATGAAAACTAAGGAAATTCTTAGTCGTGATGGGCGGAGTTGACAAGAAAATCAAATTTTGGAATACCGAGAAAGAAATCAGGAGTTTACAACAACATATGTTGGAATGTAATTAACTTTACTTTAGTATTTTTTTTTCATGGGACTCGTGTAACGAAAAGAAGCCGATTGTTTTTAATCACATAAAAATTTAATAGTTATTCAGATATAATTCCCACGTGCAGCACTCAGCAGATGTCCACCTACTAGACTGTACTCTGAGGAATTTGAAGTCACATCTCTTCCTAACTTCCGATATATTTTTTGAACATCCTTTTTAATATTATTCACCTATTTCTTATCATCACATTCTTCTTTCACGTAATTCTAAAGCAAAATTTGTATGTGTAGTACATATTTCTATAAGCGACCTCAATACATGAATGAATAACTGAATGAATAATAAATAAATGCCAGCAATTATTTAAATGTGCACGGATCTCAACGTAATTATCATGAAGTACTTACGCAGACTAAAAGTGTATTTTACAAATTAATAAACTATAATTTTGAGCAAAAGAATTTTGATATATGAGGCTATCTGTGCGGTGCCCATGGAAATACTGATTTTGGGATCAGACGTCTCGTATATGGCAGACCTACGTGCACATTTCGGAGAAACATGCTGTCTCTACTTTAAGGGTAGAATGTAACAAATAAAATAGGAATGCAAAATACCTGGAAAACATTAATAATGTATCCATACAAAATAATTTCTAAACTTTCTTACAAAAGAGTTTTAAAAGTACCGAGAACGCCTAGCAATCCGTCCTAAAACACGACGGATTCTATACTGAATACTACGGTAGCGTGTTTCTCCCAAACGTCGGTAAATGCCTACCAGACTACACGGTTTCGCGTATCAGACCACAGTACGCTTCTTTAAGAAATGCATTTTCTTAAATGTTTCCGTTGGATACTGATCTATAAATCTAATCCAGGCCAGCATGTACCACGGTTTGTAAATCAAAGATTTACACAATGTCGTGTGGCGGTTCCGTAGTTAAAACACTGATCCTTGGCTCTGGTTCAAAACAAGAGCCAGAAAAATTCACTGCATAGTAACGAAGAGGCGAATCCTGCACTTACAACCACTAAACTAAGACGGTGATTCAAAAATAATTCTGATTGTTTCTGCATATTAGGCTACAATACGTACGAACAACAAACATGCCACACTGTGTCTAGGTAAAAACAAAGAAGTGAAAATCTCAGTTACAACATTCAGTCTCTACTGGTTAAACACTTTAGCTGACTAACATTTTAAAGCCTAGCGGTAGCTTTATGTACCATCAGATTTAACATTAAAAAATTCTACGTGGTGCCCACATTGCGTTTATGTGTTTTGTACGGATCTCAGAACAAACAGCAACTTTTGCCTTATACAACATTAAGAGACTGGCTTTTAAAACCGAGGTGGAGAGTGTTTACAGCGTGGTATGCACTGAGTCCTTATATAAAACAGATTACCCTTCGTCTTTAAAGGGTTAAACTAGAAGACTAAAGAAGAATAAAGTAGAGTGTAGTGACAAACACTAAATTTATTGCGCGAAGAGGCAGAAGATTTATGGCTTTTAAGTTTCTAAGGCAATGCCCGCTCGTCCTTCGATAAAGGTAGCCTGGAGGCTTAAAAAGCTTTGGCAAGTGGAAGTGGGAAGGTAATGGAAAGTGGAATGTTTGTGTATGCAGCAAAGGAAAGACACAGAACGTGTGCTTGAAAGTTTGAACTGAAGACTGACATTAATCTATAGCATATAGCCTATACAATGCAATACATACATCACAGAGATCAGAGTCCACGTCCATGAGAAAGACCAACAATTTAATAGTACTGTGTGGGCCAAATTCAGAGTTTCTTAATTTTAGAGCAGGTGGCACGTATGCTTACCACTTGGCTTTAAACGGTTAGTGACAGAATTAATTTTGTTTCGTATCCCCCTTACAAAATTTCAACTGGACATTTCCAGACATCAGCAGGGTCGATTAGCCTTGTTTGAACAATACATTTTATTGCACTTGCGGTCTGTGACTAAGGTACGCAGTGTCTTAGACTTCTCAAACAGTGCGATCCTGGGTTCGCATGAAATTTGGAATACGGCTCTGTCATAATGTGTTTCTGTTACCCTGTGTATGAAGAAACATTGCGATGGTATGATCCCCCGTCCGAAGAGCCTTACCAGCTGTTTGTAAGATTAATAGACTGAGAAATCAGTCGGGAATAGGAACAGCGTAGACACCCATCCACAAAAGCTGAAGGAAAACAAGAATAATTTACGATGACATTCATTCTCGTAAAGGATACTCTTGCATAAAATGTACAATAACGCTACGAAAAATAAAACACACTCTGAAAGCTGTTACGCGTCTTTACTGGATTCAGTTTTGGTTGGAATTTCTGAACAGTTAGGTATTTGGACCTGGGCCCTGTCATGCTTTTCATGCATCATTTAGCCCCGATAAAGGCAACGGAATGTGGAAGTGAGCCAAAAAGACTGCCAAAAGAAGACAGAAGGTAAGAAGAAAAACAGAGGGACAAATAATGAAAGAAAGAATGTGGGACAGAAATTAAGAGATCAATATAATTAAAAAAACTCTCAGAAGGATTTGGTAGAACAATTGGAAATAATGCCCAAAAACTGAATTTGGTAGAACAATTGGAAATAATGCCCCAAAACTGAATTTGGTAGAACAATTGGAAATAATGGCCAAAAACTTAATTTGGTAGAACAATTTGAAATAATGCCCAAAAACTGAATTTGATAGAACAATTGGAAATAATGCCCAAAAACTGAATTCTGGAACTTCTGATGCAGCTGTGTGGGTCGAAGGTTAAAAAATGCCAGGAAATCGGCAAGAAGAGAGAGAAAATATTTAATACTTGCACAGGAGTACACCAAGACTTTATTCAGTCCTTCCTGCTGATAGTGACATCACATTCCACCGAATTTCGTGCAGTACTTCCGAAAATGTAAAATGCCGGCATTCGGACGGACATAAGTTTCCATACTGACGCTTATTTTGCACTTTCTGAAAATAACTCATGACCTTATGGACTGAAATGTCTGAGAAAGACCAGGACAGGGGTCAATATTCTTCTGCCCCGATCTACTTCCCTTTGCGGGTGGCCCCGGACAGGGCTATTTATGTGACATACCTGTGTTGCCGTTACGTGTTTAATTTGCCCTGCGTCACGTCGCCCCGATTACAGCTAGACAACAGCTTCTTGTAGAGGTAAAAATGGGACAACTATACTGTTTTACAATCTAATCGGCTCCAGATCATCATCCTGTTATTTCTCAGCTATAAAGTCCACTGATTTCTTGCATAAATATCGGTGAGGGAAACAACCCCCAAATGTGTAGGGCAGATGCTAATGTACTGAAGTCATGGACAGTGGGAAGACGTAGTCCGCCCCGCTGGACACAGGGCGAATGGTTAATATCACGTTGAAATGTTTAAAGTAGAAAGTCTAACCTGTTACGAAATGCGAGTTTTGTGGTTTTTCGAGGCGGTGGAGCTGAGAATTCCGTTTGTCTGGGATATGACACCGCGTCACGGGTAATTAGATCCCGACGGCATCACTTTCTTAAGATTTATAATGTGTAATTATATACGGCGTAGGGTGGAGAGAGGGCTTGATGTAGGTATGCTATCCTGACATTTATTAATGATCATCATGATACTGTTTAGAATAGCTGGGATGCGTTTGGTAAAGGAATTTTCCGAAAACTGAGTCGTAGACTTTTAGAGCCATACTCGATGTGAAGTTGGCGACAGGAAAGCGGGCTTCCTTACTGTGACGTCAATTACTGAAAGACGGTTTACCGCATGTCCAGGATGACCGTCAGATATGAATTCCTGCTTCAACTGGCAACAGGCTTTGGATTAGACTGTAAGTATAACTTGTAATCGTGAGGTATACTGGAAATTTTGACTCCCTGTCCCATAAGCTGTATTGCTTGTACGATGGGGCCTGAGACAGGCTGTGAAAAGTGTTTTAATTAGCTGAGCTGTGAGTTGCTGAGATTATGCGTCGTCGGTGACAGATACGAGTAAGTGAATATGAGGCATGAGTAGAATGGTACTGACAGGGAAGAGCTACTCGAAGCGAAAACTGTGGAAGTGTCATTTTGTCCACAAATTCCACGTGCACTGGCCTGGGATCGAACCCTGGCCTCGGCGGTGAGTGGCCGGCAATTAACCGCAGGAACCGATAAACCTTGTAGAATTTTCGCTGCATGAAATCCGATGATTATTCTTGAGTCATGGACCCTGTATTTAGGGAACAAATTAACTCTCCATTCTACCATCAATACAGTACTTGCAATAGACTGTGCTCGTTACCCAAGCTGTCGTTATTATTGCTTCAGAACAGGACTATTAGGCAGGCGCAGTAAACGGTGGTGAGGGGCACCGATGCCTCAGTCGATACTGCATTCTCGGTATTTGATATAAAGTTACGCAGCGTGTCTACCAAACTGAGATTTCGAAGTGACTTTCAAAAAGCAGAAAGTGTAACAGTAGGACAGAGGAAGGCCTAGCTACGGAAACTACACTCAGAGATATGAATTATCAAACTTCTCTGTTTAATTTTTAGTTGGCGATTCTCTAGTGGATGTGTATACAATGTCCAAGAAATGCGCATGTCACATGGGTTTCTAAGGTCCCACCGACACGACTGAGTTATATCGATCACACAGCCGACAGGTTATATTAACCTTTTAAAGCCTAGCGGTAACTTTACATACGAACAGGTTTAACATTAAAAAATTCTACGTGGTGCCCACATTGCGTTTATGTGTTTTGTACGGATCTCAGAACAAACAGCAACTTTTGCCTTATAAAACATTAAGAGACTGGTTTTTATAACCGAAATGGAGAGTGTTTACAGCGCGGTACGCACTGAGTCCTTATATAAAACAGATACACTTCGTCTTTAAAGGGTTAATATTAAAAAATTCTACGTGGTGCCCACATTGCGTTTATGTGTTTTGTACGGATCTCAGAACAAACAGCAACTTTTGCCTTATAAAACATTAAGAGACTGGTTTTTATAACCGAAGTGGAGAGTGTTTACAGCGCGGTACGCACTGAGTCCTTATATAAAACAGATACGCTTCGTCTTTAAAGGGTTAATGTCAGCCAGATCTGTAGTACAGCGTTTCTGGTACACCTAAAGCATTTTGGACCTATGGGAGGGAGTAACGGAAATACGAAGAAACTGCACACGCTACAGTTTCGTAATTTGTATTCTTTACTAAACATTGTTAGGAACATCAAATTAAAGGAGGATGAGATGGGCAGAGCATGTAGCAAGAGATGAGAAATACGTAAAAAATTTTAATAAGAATACCCAAAGTAAAGAGGCTACTTGGCAGACATAACCATAGATATGAGCATAACATTAAACTAAATCTTAATTCTTTTAAGACTGACAGGGTGAAAGTACTTTTCTTTCTAATTCGCCCCGATATCCAAAAGAGTATTACTTTGAAAGTTCCTGAGTTTCGCCCGCTTGGCCTTCTGACAAGAGTAAGCTTACGATGAAGATGGGTACGGAACATAGGCGGAATGATAATGACAGAGGAAAACAGAAGTATTCGGGTCCTAAGACTAGTCTATCTAAATGTAGGCCTATAAAAAAACCCCCCAGTTCCTTCCTGACAGGGAACGCAAGAACGCATTTTTTTACTTTATCAGGACAAAACGGTTAATGTTGTACAGAGAAATGAATGGTATTTAGTGTGAGAAGCATATGAAGCACACATAAACACACAGTGTGTGGCAGAAAGCAGAGTTTTGAGCTACTGTAGCAGGTGGCGTAAATATTTAACAATGGGCTTTAAATAGCTTAGGACATTTTGTATAAAGGTGTGGAATGAACCACTTGGCACAGCATAGGGTTCATTGGCCTGCTGTTTTGAACGCGGTAATGAAGCCTCAGGTAAGTGAGGAAACTTCTTGGCTCGCTGAGGTACGATCAGTTTCTTGACGGTTGGCTCCCATTGGACCTGGAGTCATTTTATCGCTTTTAATTCTTGACTAGTATGTACATAACTTCATTGTCTCTCCGATTTTACAGTTTTGAGAGTGACATTATATGCAATATGTATGGTACATCTTATCGGATTACATTCGATTCCCGGTAGAGACAAGGGACGTTTCTCTTTTCCAATGCGTCCAGACCGACTCTGAAGCCCACACAGCTTCATATTCAACGTGTACCGTGGGCTATTTTGGCGGGGTTAAAGCGGTCACGGAGTGCCCAGGTTAAGAATCACTGGATCTATAACTCTACTTCCCCTATATGCCTTCATGGCGTGGACAGGGACTTTACCTTCACCTTGCCGGACTTTGGATTTTGGGCATGGACGAAGCAAATAGCATTTAGATGCTGACAAGTCTAATTACACACATGTGCGCTCACCCACTCAAGTACTGTACACCATGGCGTTAATAGAATTCTCGAGGTGCTGGCCAAGTTTCTCACATACTGACACTGGCGTATTTTCTTTTTCTTGCAGGCTATGGCTGTGTGTTTGTTAGGCGCAGTGCTTTTCCTAACATCTTTAGACCGCGGATACGCTGGCAACATTTCCATCAACCATCTCCAGTGTGCACCAAAAAACACAACACAAAGTCTCGCGTCCATCAACGACTCGCTCATACACACGGGCCCACGGAGCGGATGGTGCCCCAAGGGATGCTCATGCGTACTGACGTATCACGTGGACTGCACGAAGGTCGACGTGGGCGTTCTGCGGGTCGCCATGCTTCCGGCTAATTCAAGCAAAATTCGCAGTTTGTGGCTAGATTATACCAGTCTCACCAGATTGGAAACCGAAGTCTTTAAAGAAATGAAATATCTGAAACGCCTAAGCCTCTCAAACAACCATCTCACTGAACTAAATCACAGCTTATTTTCAGATTTGTCCAATTTGAAGTACCTTGACCTGCGTAACAATTGTCTTGCGTCGCCTCTACATAATGACTTATTTAAATCATTAGGTCGGCTTCATACACTGAACCTGGACTACAACCTACTCACCACACTGGACTCCAAACTACTAACCCCAATCGCTAACAGCATCACAGAAATCACTTTGTCTAATAACCCTTTCATTTGTGACTGTACCATCCGAAATGCTGTGGAATGGTTTAACACATATGGACTCAGTTCAGGAGCAACTTGCGAGTCTCCTGTTGCTGGAGAATCATGGAAGACTCTCACCTTAGCAAGTCATTGCGAAGTTATGCCAAAACCTCAGGTTGATTTACCTTGCCACATCGTATCCAGATCTGTACAAGAGGACAACAAACAGCTGTCAGGTTCATTTCCTTTAGTGCTTGTGTTGGTGGCTGCAATTTGCGGATTCTTGCTTTTACTTTGCGGAGGACTGTTACTGTACTGCTGGAGATGCGCTACTAGAAAGTCAACACCAAATCTTGACCGCACGATTAACGAAAACAAGCATTATGACGATATCCGGCCAAGTGACTACTACTATTACGAGACTATCCGGCCAGTGCCCAGACACATATCCGTCATGACCTCCAGTAGACCAGGCAGTACACCGGACATTGCAACGAGACCTCAAATCAGTCAAACTGAACCTCACAGTTCACGTCCGACTACAAGAAACGATGATGTCGGGAACGTTCGGAATTCTGCCGTCTGAGGTTCCACAACGCTATGGTGACATACCTGATGCTACCGAAGACAACAACGTGGTTCCAACAGAACCACTTCTGAGTTTCAGATTTCAAACAAACGTAACTGATGAAGAGAAGGAAGACGCGATTTCTCCTTTACCATCGGAAGCGATGATGTCGACATCTGCAGTACGATACGACAGACCAGAGATTATTGAATTTCAACATGTCCAGACCCAGAAACAAGAATATCCTTGGAACAGAAAGAGCTTTTGGGAATTTTGAAGGAATAAGCCAGTAGATTTCACGATTTATACAGAATATAAAAGCGATACTGCCTCGTGGGTGAAGCAAACTAGAAGGTGCCCGTCGATGCAATCTGAATACGTGTTAATCATTTATGTCGTTCTGAATGCTATGATTTTTTTTGTGATTTCTGAAATGCTGTATAAGTCACAAGAAATTCTTCTACTTGCGTCAGAACTGCCTGGAAAGACTTGGAAACTGTCATTCTTTATAGGTAAAACAGCAACGATATGTTTTAATATCATGGATAAGTAGGTTACGGTGGCTGGAAACAATAACCTTGAAATTATACAAAGAAACCTTAATCTACTTTTGACCATATAACTTAATACTGTAAGAACAGAGAAATATAGCACTCCTATATCTAAAATGTGTGTACTTTATACATTACGAAGTAAGATTCAAGGATCCAATTACTCCTCAGTTTCAAAGGAAACAATTAAGATTTTGGCAGTTTAAACATTCAGTTTCTACATCACAAGAAACTTCGCTTCTTCATTTAAAAAACCAGTCGGTTAACGCTGTTAGGGAAACGACCGCTGTTTGTTCACAGTATTATATGAAGCAAAAAAAAAAATACACTCTACTGGTAAAATGCAGAGTTACTGAAAGTTACAGCGAGTGACACACGGTTACCGCTGTGTTTTTAAGGGATAAATTGCAGCAGGAAATCTGCGAATATACCAATAACTAAGATAATTAAAGTAATTAACTTTAAAATTGGTGTTACAATCTCCAGACACTTTCCGTGTAGTTCGGTAGGGAGGTAGGCCAATTAACATTTCAGTGGAACCCAGTGCCTGTGTCTGCAAGCAGGTTTTACTTTGTTCACTGTCTCATAACAGTGCGGAGCGTAAAATGTGACGTTCCCATAACATGTCAATGTTACCTAAACTCACAACCAGCCCCCAGTTACTGGGACACATGAACACTAAAAGCTCCTTTGCGCTGAATACGAGAGTCACTCCACAGACTGGCCTTTACACGACTTACGTTCGCATATGCGAATGCATGTATAAAAAAAGGCCCCTACAAATTAATTTCATATATTTACACAACAAGAAATTTTACAGCATTTTTAAGATATATTGCATAATCTCCGTTCTATTTTCCACAAAATGCCGTTTATTTCATAACTTTATCTTTTTCTGCTCAAACAGAACATTTTTCACAAACCATACTCTAAAATTTAAATACCAACCCGACCATTTAAATCTTAAAATCACAATGTTCTTTGAGGTCATTATCCAGCAACGAAACAATTATTACGAACACTTATCAAATTCTTGCCGGTAAACAGAAGCTCTTCTGAGGGCACAAAGGGACGTACGAGAATAAGACTGACGACCATTGATGATGGTGTGGTCGCCATTTTTGAGTTCCTGGATAGAAGAGGCTCACAGAAAGCCAGTAAGAACATAAAGTCCATTACATGTAACATCACGGTCTTGTTCTTCCAATCATACTTCCAAAAAGTTAACCTAGAATCTTGCCGCCTCCTTTCTTATCTGAGAGCCTCAACCTGAAAATCTACACAATTGTAACTTTACCCGATGTTTTATACGGCTTTAAAACTTGTTCTGTTAACACTACGTTACGAACAATGATGGTGTCCGAGAACAAAGTATTTATGACACTACTGGGACAATAGGAGCGGTATGATGCTGGGGCATAGTAAATAACAAACAGCTCTGTAATTTGCAACAGTCACCACATAGTACTCGGCATTAGGACGTTTAACCCTTTAAAGACGAAGCGTATCTGTTGTATATAAGGACTCAGTGCGTACCGCGCTGTAAACACTCTACACTTCGGCTATAAAAACCAGTCTCTTAATGTTTTATAAGGCAAAAGTTGCTGTTTGTTCTGAGATCCGTACGAAACACATAAACACAATGTGGGCACCACGTAGAATTTTTTTATGTTAAACCTGGTAGTACGTAAAGTTACTGCTAGGCTTTAAAAGGTTAAGTCAAGGAGGATGGGGACTGACTGGGTAGGCCTACGTAAGTCCCATGGAACATATGGAAAACAGATGCAAAAGTTCAGCCAGAAATCTTTCAGAAAAAAAACCACTCGTGGAACTTAGTGTTAGATAGAATACGTTAAATTAATCTTAGAGGAAGAGTGTTTAATGGGGAGAGACCAAACTTCACGCCTGAACCAAAGAACGGTCGCATTGTAGTCTGAATTGTGTTCACTTCCTCAAGTCTGTAGTATCAATAAGATTTTTTTTCTTCTTCTTCTTCGTCAGTAGACTGAAACACGTAAGCATAGCCATACTACGTCTACAAAAGTCAGTAGCGTGCTAGATTCAACACGCATTTAATTTCAAATGAAGTTTATCCTTTGGACGAACATAACTTTTTTATTCAGCTAAATTAAAGGTTTAAATGCATTTTAAGCTTTAGGTGCATCGATAAAGAGACGGAGAGATAAAAACAGATTCTGACCTTCCAACGTGTTACACAAATCGCTCACTTGGAACCAGGCCTCTGGAGTAGGAGTCGGACGGAATTTTAGGTGGAGTCGGAGTCCGAGTCGGTAAAAATGTAGACTCCGACTCCGACTTAAATTTAATATCTTAGTTAGATACTCCAAATTCTGAGCCCTGATATCTACAATGACCATTACGCCTATACTTATATATAGGTTATAAGCCAAAAAAGTAGCCCGATGATTCACGTCGTGGTGATGAAATGTCTTATAGGTTTACCGTTATTAATACATATTGAGATTTTATGAAGGAGTCGGAGTCGGAAGTTTTTTGTACCGACTTCACAACCCTGCTTGGAACTCGTTAAAGGCATAGAGACATGCTGAAGAACAGTGTATGTTGCAATTATACAAGCTATCAGACACGCACCCAAGGGGAAGGGAAAGGAGAGGGGGGTTGCCGTGCTTCAGCCCCCCCCCCCCAAAATTGAAATAAAATAACACAAATTTTTTAAACAAGATGATATCAAAGGCCTTAGTAATTGATCCTTCAGTCGAAATCAGCCACTGAAATCGGCTGATTATTAAATTGGTATTTTGAAAAATACAATAAACTTAGGAATGCGTAGACTTCTTTCTTTTTCAGTTAGCTTTAATTTACTCTGCAACCTGTCTTTTGAGTGGGATTTTGTTACGCTATGTTATAATCATATTTATGACACGATTTTGTAACACACTTTTTAAGATGAAACATAAATCATATAGCCCCATGGTCTGCTCCCCGCCCAACCCCCCAATTAAAAATTCTGTGTGCGTGTCCTCAAAATAGATACATGACGGCTACTTTAAAATTCAAACAGCATAAGGCCCCGCTAAATGTGTTATTTTACCTAACGCGCTACAAAATATGATTCACGGGACGCAGACTGCACATGCGTAGTGCGGCGTGATTCATTCCCCCACCAAAGAAGGAAGCCGCACAGATAAACAAATAGGAACCGTCATGCTCACGACAAATTGCGCAATCCTTAATCATAGCCGCGCTATACACTGTCAAGAGGAATTTCTGGGAAGGAGGCCTATTAATGGGCGCCCAATGGCAGCAGTGGATTAGGGCTGCCAACTTCGTGGCTGTGATAGCCTAACATACGAACATATTGCAGACAGCAATAAGAAGTCCCACAGATTCACAATTTCAACTTGTTCTTCTCTGAACAGAGTTAAATCATTACATTCCCCTCCAGTTGATGGATTTGGGGTGGGAGGGTGGGGGCTACGTTTGGCAGGCTCAGTGTGCCAGGACCGGCGTCACCCCTGCCATCCAGGGGACATTTTTTCTGTGGCCTCAGTAATAAACTTTACATGTCAAAGTTTTGTGTGCGTCGGGTCGAGTATGAGAACTCTGCCAAAAAATATTGTACTTGTGCATGTATTTAAAAATAACTGGTCCCGCCTTACCGGTATTTTTTATCGTAAACTAAGAATTATGCAATCCTGGTGCTGAATACTATTTATTTCATTGATAGGGATGTTCTGAAACGTCCAGTTTTCTACATAGGCCCCAGAGTAGCAAAATCGGTATAGCGTCTAGGCTACAGGCTGGATGGTCCCAGCTTCGAATCTCGGCAGGGTAACAGATTTTTCTCTTCTCTTAAACGTCCACACCGGTTCTTGGGCCCACACAGCGTATTCAAATATACAGGGGGTACTTTCCTGGGGATGCAGCGGTCGGGGCGTGAAACGTGACTACTCACCTTCAACTAGTGTGGAGGTTAAGAATGAGTTCAGACCCACCTCTGCCTTCATGGCATGGACTGGAAAAACTTTGTTAGCGGTTTTCTACAGACCTTGCTTACAGGCCTGATGTACTGAATGTAGGATGATTAGTTATGATTTGGAATGGACATGCAAGAAAAATGAGAATTTGGGAGGTTAATACTGGGGTCATCTTTATGGAAATAGCTTTTGGTGATCGAAGATTAACAGAACTGCCTCGGTACCTGTTTGTGTGCTGTGAGTTGCGGTTCTGTCGGCACAGACCATGGAGACTGATGTATTATGGGAGACTACACCGTACAATTTGAGACATGCGTGCTAAACTACAGAGCTTTGGTGTTAATCTTTTAAAGCCTAGCAGTAATTTTACGTACCACTAGGTGCAACATTAAAAATTTCTACGTGGTGCTCACATTGTGTTTATGTGTTTTGTACGGATCTCAGAACAAACAGCAACTTTTGCCTTATAAAACATTAAGAGACTGGTTTTTATAACCGAAGTGGAGAGTGTTTACAGCGCGGTACGCACTGAGTCCTTATTATATAAAACAGATACGCTTCGTCTTTAAAGGGTTAATAATACTCAATTTCTGGCTTCTACTACCGTATCAGTTACGCGGCACAGTTCGAAAATCGCTATTCGACGTCATCCTGACCCAGTTCTCATATTAAAACCTGATTCCGTAACATCAGTTTTAATATTATCTCCTCAAATATATGGTTTTAAAAACATCAGCTTTTCATGCAGTCTACTGACCAAAACTGTTTTTTTGCACGCGGCGCTACATGACTGAACCACCGCAACGCCTTTCATTCGACAACGAGACATAATGGTAGACGGTCAGTAACTTGCACAAGCCCACGAGTTCTCCGTTCCTCCTCTCACCCTTGAACCACGAAATTAATCACACAAGCTAGTCGATTAGGAAAATAATGTATATGTTGAACATCATAACAGACACCCAAATACACTTCTCAGGCAAACTGCGGAGGCCTGAACATTAGGACAGGTGACAAAGTTACCCCATTACATGCCTGGATAGGCTCATAGGGCTGCAGGAGGTCGGGGCTCCCAGCATTTCTAGACAGTCGGCACATGAAGGCGGTTAAGTTGTCAGCTCTATGCACCGGCCGCCTTTAACCCCCAGGAGACACATCTGGTACTCATTTCTGTAAGCTCACTCGACCCCAGGGCCATAGTGCGGCCGGAAGGATTAACCTTTTAAAGCCTAGCGGTAACTTTACATACCACCAGGTTTAACATTAAAAAATTCTACGTGGTGCCCACATTGCGTTTATGTGTTTTGTACGGATCTCAGAACAAACAGCAACTTTTGCCTTATAAAACATTAAGAGATTGGTTTTTATAACCGAAGTGGAGAGTGTTTACAGCGCGGTACGCACTGAGTCCTTATCTAAAAGAGATACGTTTCGTCTTTAACCTTTTAAAGCCTAGCGGTAACTTTACGTACC
>BLKM01010978.1:1087127-1156143 GCA_013340265.1 Coptotermes formosanus | reverse complement strand
TAAAGCCTAGCGGTAACTTTACATACCACCAGGTTTAACATTAAAAAATTCTACGTGGTGCCCACATTGCGTTTATGTGTTTTGTACGGATCTCAGAACAAACAGCAACTTTTGCCTTATAAAACATTAAGAGATTGGTTTTTATAACCGAAGTGGAGAGTGTTTACAGCGCGGTACGCACTGAGTCCTTATCTAAAACAGATACGCTTCATCTTTAATGGGTTAAGTCAATGAAAAATCCCAAGGACCCAAAGGCAGGCGATACAATATAGTAAAGACTGTGTTTTAACAGGTTAATTTATCCGTCTTCGAATAAATAACTTTATTCTCTGTTTTATTTAACGTGTTTGTAATTTAAATTATCTTCTAAGAGCAAGGTAGCGGCGATGGATGTTAACTTACGTTCTTGCTAAGAGAAGAATGGTACTGAATAAACAGCGTTCCTCTTATAATGACTTTGTGAATTTAAACATTTATGATATGGCCCATTACTGTTACCGTCACACCGTCTGCACGCGTTTATTAGTTGGACACTAGAAATACATTTCGGACGTGACAGCATATCATTCGTCATACGGAAGGACATTGCGTGATGCGAGATAAAGCCAACGATGGACTCAATAAGAACGTTCGTAAATCGACAGTAGCAACTATATTCGGAATATAGCATTACACAGCTATCTGTTAGTACTGACATTAACGACACCCAGTGCAGTTTGAACTACTAGTAGTGTTGCTATATAAGCCACAAACAAATAAATATTAAAACAAAAATTAGAAGAATAAGCGTTCGTTAGGAAATAAAAATATAAATCTAAGGGAAAACAATCGCTCTTTTATATCATATTACTCATCCCTTGCATATTCTTACAATTAAGACATCTACTAACAAACGTACCTGACAAAATACAGTTCACAAGTATTAAACTCTTACATGCTTCGGCAGCGGTTGTTGCATCCTGGAAGTGGTTTAGAACACAGGAATATAAGCTCAACACATCATCAACGTTGTGTGGTCCAGTAGAAGTTTATCGACGTTTCAGGAGATACTGCTGCCTCCACCAGCTATCCTGACTATGGAGGCAAGAGGATCTTCAAAAAAATCCAGAGCACTTATACCAAACTTTAACGGTGTCACATCCCAGACGTCACCAATCTTCATCGTCACCGCCATGAGAACGTCAAATCACAACTATCTGGTGTCTACAGTCGCATAGGTTTGCCTTTGTAACACGGACGGATACATTTATTTACAGTTTAATTAAAAGCAGGTAATTATTCTCCACTAAATAAATGAGTAAAATCCGTCCTGAAAGGCTAACAGTCGCGCAACCTGACAACAATTTCATCGCTGTTCGTGGAATCAAAAGTACATGACCTTGTTCACAGCAGCTCCTCAGTGTTCCCGTACCCTCAGCCAGACGAAATCGGTCTTCAACATCACACCCTACTTCTTTAATATAAATTGTAATATTATCCTCTCATCTACACTTAGGTCTGCCGAAGTAGCCTTTCTCTTCACGTCTTCCGACCAAAATTTGCTATGGATTTCTTAGATTCTCTGTTTACTATCCACGTTGTCACCTCTGTCTGATTAGAGGTAGGTGCCTACAGATAAGGAAATAATCAGGCCGACAACTTAGACTGCTACAAGTATGTTCGAACGACAAGCAGTGTAGAGGACTGAAGGCAGGAAACTGAAATATGAGTGGATACAAGGATGGCTGGACATAGTGATAAGTGTTGATGGGGAACGTAAAGAGAGGATAGGATTTGGGAGAGGGCATATTTGCGTCGCTCTAATATAAACCAGGAACAGGAACAAGTTCAGTGGAAGGCCTTATCAGGATCGTACGTTGCGGCGCAGTTTTTCGTGCAACCGTGTCTGTAATCAGTGTCCCAAGGAGCAACACACAAGTGAACGGAAAAAGCAGCTTTCAACGTGGCTTTCGTTCCTTGAAGGTTGTTCGTGTGAGTAGCATTTATTTATGAATAAAATTGAAACAGACACTGGAACTGATACTGTTACGCTTGATTTTCGTTTTCTACAACGTATTTCGATACTAATAGTGGCGCCAAATTGACAGAAGTGTGAACATTTATTATCGATAGTGTATAAAGTGGAAATAAATGTGTGTGTGTGTGTGTGTGTGTGTGTGTGTGTGTGTGTGAGTGAAGGTTGATCGAATGTTAGTCAATCTCTGCTACGACGTCTTTTTTGGATGATATGTAAAGACAGAAATAAATTCCACATATACAGAAGCCTGTGACAGACGGGGCTTCAAATTATGATGCTGCGAACTTGTTTGTAAAAACGAGCATGCCTAGACTAGTTCAGCGCATACGCTCGGCTTAAGCAGCACTGTGTAATGAAAACCCTGTAGTTCAGAAATACCAAGCAGGCACCTGTCAAAGTGTTACCTAATATTCAGTGCAAAATATTTCTGCAAATATGTCACTGGGCTTGTAGAACAACATGAACATTTTATTAATTTATTTATTTATGGTGCGTCTTAACGAGGTTTTCAGAATCGCGGATTATATAGCGTTCAATGATAGAACATTCAGTGAATAAGTCTAATAAATTTGAAGGCATGGGAAAGGAAAATTTCGTGTTATAATTTCAGGTACTATTCCAAAATTTACTTGGAATGATTGAGGAAAACCACGACCTGGGACTATAACAGGCCGCCAGGCCGAAAATGGAACCACGTCCTTCCGAATACGAAGTGGAGGCTTAAATTAAAAAATATACAATTCGAAATAAATCAGTGAGTACCATAAAGAAATCAAGATGAACGACTGCGTGAGTGGCTACGTGAATGAGTGACTGAGCGAATGACTGAGTGATTGAGTCACTGATTGAATGAATGAGACTGATTGAGCGAGTAACTGAGTCAGTTAATGAGACTGACTGAGCCACTTATTGAACGAGTCACTGATTGAGTCACTGGTTGAATGACTGAGTGAGTCACCGACTGAGCGAGTGGCTGAGTGACTGAATGGGTGAGCGAGTCACTGAGTGAGCGAGCGCGTGACTCAGTGAATGAGTCACTGATTGAATGATTGAGCAAGTGACTGACCGAATGAGTGATTGCGTCACTCATTGAATAAGTGAGCGAGCGTATGTAGGCACGTATATGGAATCTGAGCAGCTAATATTCGTGATTTCCAAATTCCCTTCCGCGGAACGCTGTAATACCATGAAGACGTCCCCATCAAACAAATTTCTCCAACGGTGGGTTTCATTAACAATATGAATACACAAATCCGTGTTCAAGGAAACTTTTGTTCTGTCCGAGCTACTATTAAGTACTGAAGTAAAGATTTTAACAGGCTTGTGGGTGGCAAACTTAAATCAGAATGCACAGAATATTAAGAAACTGACTTCACGACACTGATCAGCATTAAGAAACAGAGAGATCTGATGTCTCCACAGCGGTGCGTATTAAGACTGACATGTCATGATGTGTGACAGCATGTAATTTGGCGGATGGTACCAGCATTTCGCGGAAACCCGCGGCCTTACACTGTTACGTTGAAAACTGAGGCAGCAGATTTCTCCGAAACGTTGCTGCAAATCTAACAGAATGCAAGGCATCACATCTCGGAATCTCATTTTTTTAAACACCAAAAATGGAACACTTAATATTTAGGAAAGGTCGTGGGTGTGTCGTAGAAGACATTTTTAACCCAAAGGTAGGTATTTAAATTCCTGAGAATGATCCGTCACAACCAACACTTTTTACTTTATTAAACGTTATTGGGCGACCAGGTTTCGGCTTATAAGGCCAACATCAGGACTTAGAAAAACGTGATTTGAGAAACTCTACGTTACATGAAGGGAAAGGCCCTCCTCTTTTTCAAAGTAAATGTCTTATATAGAAGTTACGTAAGATGGTAAAAATATGTACATCTTTTATTCTGTTCTATGCATTTTTACTCTACTTTGTCGAAGAGGAAGGCATTTCCCTTCACGTGACATAGAGTTTCTCAATTCATGTTTTTGTAAGGCCTGATGATGCCCTTATAAGCCGACACCTGGTCGCCAGATAACGTTTAATAAAGTAAAGAGTGTTGGTTGTCACTGATCATACTGAACAATTGAAATATCTACCTTTGTATACACACGCCAACTGGAATGTTTAGCACCAAAAATCCGTTTTTACGCAATGAAAAAAGCCGAGTAATTTATCAATACTAGTAGAACGAGATGGCTAACATTAACATTAATTTTTACTACTTGATAACGCGTCAGCCGATCCCAGTGGCCGCGCGGTCTAAGGCGTAAGTCTGCGGCCGAGCACTTGCTGGGATCGTGGGTTCGAATCCCACCGGGGGCATGGATGTTTGTCTCTTGTGAGTGTTATGTTGTCAGGTAGAGGTCTATGCGACGGACCGATCCCTCGTCCAGAGGAGTCCTACCGACTATGGTGTGTGTCTGAGTGTGATCAAGTGAAAATAAACAACCTCGACACATATTGTGAATAGGTAGAAGAGGTAAAGACTACGAAACGAAAATAACGCGTTGAACTTTAATTAAAGAAGGAGAACAATAAATTTTCGACGTGTACACGGACAACGCAGCATAAAGAGTAACTCCTCACTCTACCTCACCGCACACAAGCCTTCGACCCGGTGGGATTCCAACCGCAGGAGAAGTCAAAATTTTCGTCCGAGATGTTGAATTTTTATGACTTCGATAAAAACCCAGGACAGAGCCCCTTGAACCCCATAAAACCGGGACTGTCCTGGCAAAATAGGGGCGAATTGGATCCCTAGTCACGTCCCACAGCACCATAACTTTGGAAATTCTTCCTCAACAAGATATCTGCTTCTTCCACATTTGTGGCGCTTCGGCCCGTTTTCGGGGCATGACCTCCCTGTTGCCGGGGTTTCGAGACAGTTGAGATTTGCGAGGTGAGGGCGTGAGCTCCATGTCCAAGCCCCAACCTGGAGAGCCAGATTGTCTCTCTTTGCCCGGCACCTCGCTCAAAACCTGTCCGGGATTGGCGGCCTTACCAGTAGTTAGGCTGCCCTCGGCAGTGATTTCGAGTTCATTGGTAAACACAAGGTCCCTCATCCGGCTAAATAAGCCTTCGACAAGGTGGAGATACTATCGAGATATCTTTGCGAAGATATAGGCCTACCTAATATCAGCTGACCAGCAAGACAATGTAACGTATCCTGTATATTTAAGGAATATTTGCGGTCTATTTAAAAACCATGTGAGTGGCTCATTATATAGCATGGAATGACAGTATGATTGGTGAATAATGAATTGGAAATGATCTGGAAGGAGGCGGCCTTGGTCTAATTTGAGGAAATATCTTGGGATTTGAGGATGTACTGTTATATTTGTATAGACTGTAAGAAAACTTTCACTGAGAGACAAAGCATTACCCCTAATATTTACGGGTCACTGCAATATGAAGTATGACATGACATGGGGCAGGTTACTCAACATTCACTAAATCGCACTTAAGTGAATTCTTGCGCGGTGTGAAGTGAGTCGAGTGTTCTTTAACCATTGTCCTTGGAGTATTATGTGGCTGTCGAATGTTATGACGTATATGGAACTCCTCTTTGTGCTAAACAAATTTATATTTATTAATGTGTAATGCAAGATTACTTGTATTTCAGGATAGAATGGACGCCTGGCTGTGCTTCTGGGTAACGCTGATGTTTGTAGCACTCCCCACCGCTAGAAGCACATGCACATGTGTCAATGGCACATTAACAGCTTATGAAACATCCTTAACGAAGCTAAGTGATTACAGCTGTTCGGGAAACTACCGCAGTCTTCATACAATTCATCTGGCCAATAATAACCTGCATTCTTTGGAAGGAACAGGTTTAAGTGACGTCAGCGGCCTGTTGTATCTCGTAGTAGCACATAACCTCTTGACGTCTCTAGATCCCAACCTGTTGTCCAATCTCACAGAACTCATTTATCTTGACCTGTCTTACAATAAACTGGAATCTTTCAAGAACGAACAACTCTTCGCCTCGCAAAGTAGACTGCAGATACTTATATTATCGCATAACCGAATTGTCACTTTGCATTTTAGAGTTCTAGCGCCATTACGCGGCCTTCAGAAGCTGAATTTGTCTGACAATCCATTTTGTTGCGACTGTGAATTAAGGCATACAGTGGAATGGTGCGCAGAAAGGAATCTGAGTACAGGTGCAGTCTGTGAGAACGGAGTGCCGTGGACAGGCATCAGTTATGAAAACTGCACTCCCGTAACGTTGATAGTAACAGGAATTGCAATCGGCATTGTGATAATAGCAGCTGTTGTTGTAGAGGTGTGGGTGTGTTGTTTAAGAAGGGCCCGTCATAACACATTTGATACCGAACCTTCATCGCCTGAAGATACACCGGAAAATCTGGCACTTCAGTACTGCCAGACTAGACCAAGCAATGTACGCACGTGCCAGAGTTCATGTTCTACACAGTCCCTTCTGTTTCAGCCAACTGATACGAGTTCGCCCCAGGAATATGTACTAATAACACAGAGGAACGCTATTCATCATCCCGAGACGGGCTCAAATCCTGGCACAGAGGCTGGTGTTACGGTATCACCTACTTACGCAGAACCGTACCAATACACAACAGACGCTTCTGGAACGTACGCTGTGCCTTACTACCACACAACGGCTAAGACAGCCGAAGAAAACGTGTTATGGACCGAATGGAATAATGAAATGTACCCAGCTGACGTATCTGTCCGTAATTCTCTGTATTCACAAACTTAATCTAAAAATCCTTCCACTTCTCATGTACTTGTGTTCCTTCATAACTTACGTGCTGTGTCTCAAACACACTTGCCCTTGAATGTGTTTGCCAGCACCAGGCTCAGATTAGCACAGACCCACTACATTTATTTACTAATACGTATCGTCTGCTTTATGATATTTATTATATAATAGAGCGTTCAATTATAATCGATATTGTTCTATGTAATAAACTATTTCCATTTACAATGCTCCCCCTCCGCCATTCTCTAAACTCTGCACGCTTCTTTTCCCTTGTTTTTATCATTTGCATTTCGTCTTCTGTAAAACATTGCCTAGTGCTTTCCGTTCCGTTACCTTGTAATAATTTGTTCTTTCTCGAACGCTAACTCGTTATTTATGTTTAACTACCGACTACAACGCACCTAACTATAACTACGTATGAAGGTAAAGATGAAAATGAAGATGAAACGGATATTGGTTACAATAGAGGTTTATAGCTCTGTGATTTGTGGGGTGCAGGCAACTTGCCAGACTACTGTGTATATGTCTGAATATCGACTAAAATATCTGTATATGAATGTAATGCATTTCATTATTCTGTGTAATTATAAATGTCCTTGTGTATTTAACTGTAGTACACCTGTTGTAAAATATAAAGTCCTATTTCTGATACAACACACTTGTGCATGTGTATGTACAAAACTGACAAAGCCCCGGTACAAATTAGTTTTTAATTTTATACATGTTTTAAGTCTCCGCTGAGTTATCACAAAAACTTTGTCAAAGAAGCAGAGGGGTCGCCCAGACAGTCACGAATTTCTCTACATGTTACTGAACCTGAAGGTTCATTGTCAGGGAACCTGCTGTCTTTTCTGAGCCATGTGAATCCAATCCACTACCACACCCAACTTCTTTCATACATTTTTATACTTATTCTACCGTATAGGCTTATGTCTTAAATGTGGTCTCTTCGATTTAGGTTTCCGTACCAAAATGTTATAAACCTTTCTCATCTCTCTCATGCATGGTACGTGCACTACACATCATATCCCTTCTTATTCCGTCATCATAGTACAACCATCAGCACATGATATAATGGCGTCTGATTATTTATATTTTATAAGACATAAAAAATACTCGTAATTTAAAAAACAAAAGGGAAAACGAGAAATTACAGCACAGCAAATGCTGGGACTAAAAGACCAGAAGAAAAGAACACTAAATTAATTTATATGGTTCGTAGTTTTAAGCACAGTAATCACAATCAATGAAGGAATCTTCAAAGTAAAATTTTATGGGAAAGCTTGGGTTATAACATAATCAGTAAGAAACGTATAGGCGGCATATAGCGTTTCAATAACGTTTCATTTAACGGCTATCTAATAATAATAGTTTTCGAAATTTAATATATATGAAGAAAAAGAGTTAAAATTACTTATATTTCATTTGATACAGTCTCCGGAGCTTGCACATGTCACGTGTACAGCTACGTAAATTTTGACTTTAAAAAAATCCATTTCTCTCAGTAGACCCATTCACGAACACAACGTGTTAAAATAACTAAAAAATGGGTTAACAGTTCCCTGATGACGAAAACGGAAGTCGTTCTCGAAACTTGGGTTTACCCCCGTCCAACCACCTGACGCGGTTGCTAGCCCGAGTTTTATTACAAGAGATTTACGTGTCATATTAATACTTGTGACAGATGTCGAAACTTTTACGTCTGGATAACACAACTGAGGAACACACACGAATATGTGTAAGTTTCGACACGCTACACAGATACTTTCATGTGTGTAAGACTGACGATGCTATGAATTTAACGTGCAGACTTCCAATGTTATAAAAATGATTACATAAGACTACATTACACGTAGATTCCTCTCGCAGGAGATGTCATATAAGCAGGACTGTGCAGTCGGTACACAAAACCTCCGACTCCGACTCCTTCATAAAAGCTCAATATGTATTAATAACGGTAAACCTATAAGACGTTTCATCACCACCACGTGAATCATCAGGCTACTGTTTAGACTTATAACCTATATTTAAGTATAAGTCTAATGGTTACTGTAGCTATCAGGGCTCTGCAGTTGGAGTGTCTAGTTAAGATTTTAGATTGAGGTCGGAGTCGGAGTCGGTACATTTTTACCGACTCCGACTCCACAGCCCTGCTTATAAACAATTAGGCTCTCGTAGAAATAATAATATTGCCGAGGCATGAAAACAACACTATTTTCAGAAAACAATGAGAAATAACAGACAAAATTGAGCATGTTTGAGAAAAAAGCGCTGAGCTGAATCTTTGGCCATAAGAGAGAGGAAGTATGTGGATACTGGAACATAACGGAGCGCTTAATGATGTTAACTGTTTTATTAATATCATTATGGAGAGTAAAATAAAGGGAAATGAAACTGAGGAGCCATGTTGCACGAACTGGAGAAATTAGACAGGCATGTACGCAAAGCGTAGGCGGTATGGCGACTCGCTACGGAATGGACGGCACGGGGATCGAATCCCAGTGGGGGCGAAATTTTCCGCACCCGTCCAGACAGGCCCTGCGTCCCACCCAGCCTCCTGTACAATGAATACCGAGATCTGTGTCACCAGGGTCAGGCGACTGGGGCGTAGGCGTTGACCACCCACCCCCGTCTATTGCCGGGTGCCTACCGCTGTACGTCTACTCCCCTCTGGGCCTTCACGGCCTGTTACAGGATTGACTCTGCCTTTACCTTTAGATATGCATACAAAGATTTTCCTTTTTCCATGAAGAGTGAACCGGCAGGTTCCTCCGGATCATTTGCTGTGTATCTGCTAAACTGCATGGCGTCACATCACAGAAAACCTTCACTTCACACGTGTTTCCGCGAGAACATCAGTTTAATATTGAAAGTGTACGTTTCCCAGTTACGTCTTCGACCGACAGAACAGGTCATCCTCAAGTAAGTTTATACAAAATATGTTCCACGATCATTATTGACTAGTGTGTTTACCCGTCAAAAATTGCTGAGTGAAAAATAAAGGGCAACAAATATCGCGTAATCAAATGCATATCAATTATGGAGTAATAAACACAAAAATACACACACAGTATATTACTAATTATGATTAATTTAAAAATAAACGGTATTTGCATTTAAAATCTGCGGTCGTTTAAAGATCGGCCTTGACCTGCTGGTAGTTTGATGAAGATTTTGACAACAGTAGTATTTCGGGCACAAGTGTAATTGTCCGTGGGAAGGACAGAGGCTCTCAAAGATAAATCAGACTATGTTTGTATGTTGACCTTACGATGTGTTTATGACCCATGTTAATGCTGGAATTATTGGAGACCACACCTAACTTATTTATATGTTTCAGTCTCCCACTGTGAAAATGTAAAAGCTCTGTTCATACACCTTTAATTATACAAGTTAATAATATTGAATCATGAACACATTTGAGTGGTAAGCTTTTGTTTCGTCACTTTTTCAATTATCGCTTCCCACTACGAAAATACTAATGCTCTCTTTACATATGTCAACTTGAATAAGTTACATAATGCAACAGCACCAACACGCTCTCACAGTGCTCGTCACTATCGATTTACGCTAACTCTGTGTGCCAAATAGCTATCAAATTTGTATCCCGTACCGTTTGGGTAATTTAACAGGGAAATAGTGTGGGGAGGGGAAATATAAAAAGAAAAGTGCTGTACACGTAATGTAATAGCAATACCAACAAAGTGCACACTAATGAAATAGTTTTTATAATGTATACAGTAACCTACACGTTTCGGTCATTCATGTGGCCACCTTCATTGAGGTAATACAAGGGACAGAAAGATCCATCTTTTTTTATCACCACTCGCAAGTGAAATGATTTCGGTAAACACTGTGATCCAATGCACTTTTAAATATAATTTGTACGTTATAACTGGAAAGTATACTCAGTACTTTAATTTCAAACTCTACATTGATAGAGCCCCATTTGTATTATAGTTACCGCTCAATGTGCCATATTTTCTAAGTCCAGATTTTTACGTCAATTTCGGAATTATTTCAAGTTTTCAACAGTCGTTGAGTAAGTACAGGTTTACATTACTGTGGAAGATAAAACATCTTTATAAATTAGCAGGACAGATATGTGGGTTCCAGTGTGTTACTTGTCGAGCCCACGACGTGCGGCAAGTAAGCGAAGTTCTCACCGCAGCTGACGCCGTATCAACTGACTAGAAGGTTTAGAGGGAAAAAGAGGTGGAGTCCCCAGATACGTGACGTATCCTTCTGAGAAGATGCAACGTCTGCAGCCTTAGACCATTCACAAATTCGGGGCGACAGTGCAAGTTTGCGTTTCGTCTTGCGCACGCGAACAGCGACTGCGACACAAACGTCTCGCAAAAAAAAAAGTTTGTATTTACAACTTTAATCCGCATGTAGACAATACAGATAACTTCGCTATGCAATGTGTTTATCAAGCTTCTTCATATATTCGCAGGAACGTTAACGGTACTGACCTCATTGGAAAGGAGGCTTGCCTCTGTACGGTATCTACACGATGCTGCACAAGAGAGTACATCTATCTGGGCACTGCAGTGGCAGCATCGACTGACGTTCATAAACGGAGCAAAGCGCGGTCGATCACCGATTTGAAATTTGTCACAGAACGGAAGAGGGTGGACACTTACGCAACATATTTGCTTTCATGTTACTACACAGGTATTTATGAGTATGATTCATGGATTCTTGTAATTTACAGGCAGTCCCCCCCCCCTTACGAATAGCTGCATTGCTGGGGATAGTCTGTAACGATAATTAAGTAAAGTGGGTCGCAATTTCTCCTATGCTTTACGTTATTACTGAAGACTACGTTTTCAAGTTACAGAAAAATGACCAAAATATATTAAAAATCAACAATTTTGTACCTGGAAACAATACACGAAAGAGATAAAAAGATTACATTATTAACCATACTCTTATATACGAAGAAATTAACAAAAATATGTTATTTCGATATTTTTCAATATTTTCGATATTTTTCTTCTTTATTTTTGGAAGATTTGGGCTGAACGAGTTCGTGTTCGAATACGCAATGTACGCTCTCCGTTATTAACGTTCGTTTGAGCGAAACTTCGCAGTATGAATGTGAAATAGGAACAGGTCAGAGGTCTAACCCTTGAAATGAAGACGACGACGACGACGACGACGATGATGATGAATATTGGTAAAGTGAGGGCTGACCCTTTATGGAATTTCGAAATCCTATATCGTTTATATGTGTTGCCAAAATTGCATGCACATCTTAAATTAATTTATTACGTGTGCAAACAGTAGGACAATGTTGTTTCTGTTGAACTCTCAGTCCGGGAGGTGACTGTGTCGGTCCCACCTTTAACTGCGTCATTCATTTACGAAAACCAGTATTACGGGCAATAACCTACTAAATTCCGTAAACTGGTTAGTGTAGATATCACGTCACTGATTACTTCTTCGTGCAGGTAATCATTAACCTCCTACCTTCCGAAGTATTCGCATGACCATCCTGCACATCGCTGTGATGGGAACAGCCATAGCGCGATTTGAATTCATAAAGTAAAATTTTGTAAAGTAATACATTTATGGAAAGGAGAAGGTGTTTAATGGTGTAAAACATTTCGAAGGAAAAATTAAAACCACAGTCGCCTTTGCGAGACTCATTTGTTTTTAGACTGGTAACAATAACTGTAAATTTGTCGCGGAAATTTATGTGGTAAAATGTCCTGAAGTCACGAGATGGGCGTGGCTTTGAAACTTACATTCTTGAATCTCTACGAAATCTGACCGTGCTATGCTAAAAGATGACGTGTACTTTAACTTACATATGTACTCACTATCTTTCAAAATGTGTAGTTTATTAAGTCATCTTCGTCATAGACGTTAAGTCAGAACTCCTAGTGCTTATCGTTTCCTTCGACAGATTTCAATAAAACATAGCCTGTGCAGTGTTTCGGTGTGCCGCACTCAGTTACACTGGCCACAACAGAAACCATTCACACAAGTGAGCAGTTTTAAGAAACGATTCACAAATTCTGCAATATCAGAGTATAACAGTGAGATTACAGGGTGACTTAGGCGGACTCAAAGGACCGAAATTAATCACGGAGCTAGAAGATATAATTTCGAATATCGTCCACGATTTTAGAATGTTTTATGATTTATTTCAAGAAGCTGTTAGTGTCCGAGACCATACAGCGTCGATGGAAGGATAGTGGTCAGTTCGATCGATGTTCTCTTCTGTATGTCGCATGGAAGGACTGAAGACCACCACCCGCGAAATTCCAGCCATCATGGCCAGTGTTCTGGCTAAAATTCTAAACGGACACCTTCGGGGTAAACGCCGATAGTGTTAATGCTACTGCTGCGATTTAACTAAAACTGATTACTTGGGGGTTTAGAAGGCATGCAAAATATTAGCTTCATCTTTTCTGAACACATTTAAATTTAAAACACGTATGGGAGACATAGGTGTATACCGGGTTTTGGTGGCGAGACCTGAAGGAAAGAACCACTTGAAAAACCAAGGCGTAGATGGGAGGATAATATCAAAATGACTCTTCAAGAAGTAGGATGCGGGTGCATGGACTGAATTGGTTTGCCTCAGGACAGGGACTGGTGGCGGGCTCTTGTGATTATGGTGATGAACCTTCGGGTTCAATGAAATGGGGGGAATTTCTTGACTAGCTGAGGGCCTGTTAGCTTCTGAAGAAGGACTCTGCTCCATGGACTTAGTCAGTCAGTCAGTTAGTTAGTTAGTTAGTTAGTTAGTTGTTTACCTAAATTTAAAACCCGAACACGGTTTTGTTCCTATAAACCAATTCGGCATAACAACGAAAGAAACTTACACCTAAATCATGAATATACGTGTTTGCCTGTTTGAAGAAAATACTTTATGGCATTAACGATGACTGTGCATTATTCTTCCTTAACGATGTGACGCTGGAGTGATATATACACAGATAACTTTACCGTCCTGGAACACACGGACAAGTCTCCAGTACGGCACGAGCGAGTATTTGCGTCTAGGAACCCGGAAATAAAACAGACTTACGCAACATCAAGTATCGTACCACGTGGGTGTGTACAGTTACATTGAAGACCCTAGTCCTTGCACGTCTGATAAAGCTATCACTTGCACCTACAGGGAATCGAACTGCGATTCGTCGGATGTCCAGCCCCTAAACTAGACACTACAGCGACTGAGCTACCCCGACTTCTACCATGCTACATGGCGTAATGTCCCAGAAGTCAAATCTTTCTTCTGTTACTTCACTTGTTCAGTCAGTGTCCTTCGTACAAAAGATACAAGGTTATACATAACAAATGCAATAACAGTTTACAAATGAAACAGAGTATGCAATTGATCGAAGAAGAAACTTCACTGGAAGTAGAACATATCCTGAACCCGAGTATTAACCTTTTAAAGCCTAGCGGTAACTTTACGTACCACCAGGTTTAACATTAAAAAATTCTACGTGGTGCCCAAATTGCGTTTATGTGTTTTGTACGGATCTCAGAACAAACAGCAACTTTTGCCTTATAAAACATTAAGAGACTGGTTTTTATAACCGAAGTGGAGAGTGTTTACAGCGCGGTACGCACTGAGTTCTTATACAAAACACACACGCTTTGTCTTTAAAGGGTTAACAAAGTGATGGAGCGTTTGTCACTGTTGCATTCTGACGCATGCATTCTGAGACAGGAATATGAGTATCAAGAAACCAGAATCAGCTTTTCCCTAATGGCGGCCAAGCAGGAAATCCTGTTGTTAGTGTTCTGTGGATACACGTACCAGTATGCCACACACAGGACAACGTGTATGAGTGTGATAAAAGCAACTGCCAAGTGTGGTTCGGACTCAGTATTCTGAAGAAACATAAGTAGTAAGTAAAATATTTCCAAGAAATATTTCTAAAAGCTTCTAGCCCTTTTAGTTGCGTGATTTTGCTGAACACAAAAATCACATGCACTTACGGTAACATAATGTAACATCCCAAGTTACAAAATTTGAAGTCGAAGAATTTATTTTAATGCCTTGATGATATATATGTTTTCCCACACAATTAAACGTTAAGAAAATGTGCAAAAAACATTCGGTAGCACAAGCTATGGAGAAACAAGTATATTATCAGTCTAAAACAGTGTCGTACAACAGCACAGGCAAAGTACGCATAGCGTAGCACTGAGGCGCGCTCGTGAAGGCTTACTTATCCAGCACGATACGCGCATGCTCCACATTATAGTTCCATCTGTGGTCTGTCTGTCTGTCTGTCTGTCTGTGTCTCTACCATATTTTTCCACAGTAGCTCATAAAGGCAAGATTTTCGCAAAAAATAGTTACTGAACACAAAATGTTTGTTTTAATTTTCTCTACAACTTTTTCTCTGAAACATTTCTTCTTCTAAGAAGAATTCAGCGAGATACTATTATAAATGTACATAGGTCTTTTATGTGAAGTACCCGTTATTCTTGTCAGATTTCAATGAAACTTGAATTTTCTCGACAGATTTTTTTTTTCGAAAAATACTCAAACATCAAATTTCATAAAAATCCGCCCAGTGGAAGCCGAGGTGTTCCATGTGGACAGAAGGACAGGTAGACATGAGGAAACTAATAATCGCTTTTCGCAAAATTGCGAACAGCGCCTAAAAATTGACGACTGACTGCTGAGATATTTCAAAAAGAATTTATGAAGGCGTGAAACTTTTGTTAACTTAACAATAATCTGCATATCTGAGAACACAACGAAACACAGAATCTCTACTCATATGAAGTTCGCCCTGTATCATCGTCATATTTGCCCGCATATCCTTTCTTCCTTCCCAATTTTTCTTTTTTATATCTTCTTTCCTTTATCAATATTTTCAAATCCTCTTTGGAACCTCATTCGGCATTTGTGGGACTCAGGTTCAGGCCCAATTTGAGGCTTCACCCGACAATTTACTTAATTTTACAATCGGCAGAGGCAAGTAGAAATTTATTCTCGGTGTTTTTCCACTGGTTCTCATAAACTATTACCAATGGAAGTACCCTGTTGCATTCCTCCCGACACGTAAAATAAGGCTGCAACCAAATTCGAAAAGACTCACACAGTTTGGTGGGGGAGGGGGGGGGGGCCCGCAACAGTTATGCTCTGTTGTGTACCAAATATAACGGCCTGTATAGAGATAACATGTAACGTATTGTCCAGACATAAGTAGCGACGAATTAAGAATGTAACGTGTAACGATACAATTGTATGCGAATCAAATGAACATTCTCCATTAAGACAGTTGCCATTAAAATGCAAGTGCACTTTAATCAACGTTTATTCAAGAACAAACCTTGGTGGCCGTAAAGATGCGCTAATTTATATTGTAATTTTCAAAATTTAAAAGCCAATAAATATATGTGAAGTTAAAGCAATTCGGACAACCCTTATGTGGCAAGAAACTTATTGACTCTCGTCGTATTCACTTCTTATGAGAGAATGAAACAGATTTCACCAAAACATGAACCAGGATACCTCCCACAGGCCAGCAGACTAATAAAATTCGTATAGAGAAAAATACAGATAAAACAAATGTATAAAAAGAAAAATAAAATCAGGAACACAAGCAAGAAAAGAGTTAACACAGAGAAATGAAATGTATGAAAAAATTTGGCGAATAATAAATTCTAAAAACCTCTGTCAGACACTCCCATCAGACCATCTACTTTAAAAGAACACTGAAGATCAGGTCCTAACTAACCAACTCCATGAAACAGAGCCGTGCCCAGCAAGCTGACAGTCCTGCAGCTAGTCTAGGGTCCATCCGCACTTTTTGGGACCTGAAATTTTATTGCCGTGTTCGCAAGAACGCAATAGTTGTTTCTAACCTGAGCTATTTTAATCCCATAGTTGCCCTCCCATTCAGTTCGTATTGTCTATTTCAAAGGTATTTTCCCATTTACTTCCGTATCTTCCAAACGGTCTCTTTCATTTAGGTTTTCCCGCCCACCTCATCCTCCTTGATTTTGTCACGCTCATAACATTCGGTGGGGACTACGAAATACGAAACCCCTCACTAAGCAGTCTTCCGCTACTTCTTCCCTCTTATGATCAAGTATTTTCCTCAACAACCTATTTCAAAACTCCATTAGCCTACGTTCTTCCTTACTGTTGAAGACCCAGACCTGATGCAGACGACAGTAATTTTGGCAATCACTGTGCGAGAGTGTGTGCGTGCATGCGCGCGCGCGCGCGCGCGTGTGTGTGAAGTGATGCTTGTTGTTTAAATCTGAAGCAAGATCAAGTTTCAATTTTATTGAGATAACTAGTGAACTCTTGGAAATAAGTCATGTGAAATTTGTTATCGAGATAGATCGCAAACGGACATTTTTTTTGTAAAATCTTTACTTGTAAGTTTGTGATATAACAACAAAGGGCAAGTACAGGAAGGTGGAACTACCAGCTTCATAAAAATCCCTTTTGAGAACATGTTTGCTTAAAGGCGCATACTTACACACTCCTAAATATGCAGCTCACAAGTAACGTCACACTTAGAAATAATAACACACACGTTAATACAATTAACTCTCTGGAAACAAGGCCCGAATATTCAGCACCGCGGAATAATAGAGGAGGAGTAGCGCAGTTGGTGTAGCGACTATGTTACGGGTTGGACGGTCTGGAGTTCGAATCCAAATCGTTCAGACGGTCTCTGGGGCCCACCAGCCTCCTATTCCATGGGTACCTGGAATCTTTCCCGCGGATAAATCTGCCGGGGCGGGAAGTTAACCACTCACCTCCATCTAGTGTGACCAGCTTAAGAATGAGTGAAGCTATACCTGTACTCTTCCTATATGACTTCAATGACAGGGTAAACTTGACATTTTTACCTTGGCTAATAAGAGTAACTTCTAATTTATAATGCACAATACGTAACAACCCCCATCATACATTATTTAATGTCAGAATTTGACGAAATATTGCCAAGTAATGTTTTAACAACCAGGTTTTAACTTTTTTAAATTTCAGGACCATGGTTTGTACGTGGTGGTGGAAATGTTTCATGCTCATTGGAGCTGTGGAGACTGTTGCTGCCTGCCAAAGAATATTTTCCTCTCCCTCAGAGGAGTGCACTTACTCTGACAGGACGAAAGCTTTTGATTGTACAGGCGTTAGATTGGGAACTCTAAAAACGGGGCACCTCTACACACGGCCACGAGAAATTAAACATCTTCTACTTCAAAACACACAACTTGCAACGCTGGAACCCGGCGTGTTCAACTCTGTACCAAATCTGTTGCACCTCGACTTGAGTAACAATTTCCTCGAGGTTCTGGAGTTCCAAATATTCAGCAGTCTAACGCAACTACAATTTTTGGATCTCACAAACAACAAACTAAAGTCTTTACACGATGAACTGCTTTTCAAATCACAAGAAAACCTTTCATCACTTCTACTAGCGAACAATCAATTGACAACACTTGATTTTGCCGTGTTAAGACCACTTAAGTCTATCAAAAGGCTCGTTTTGACGGGGAATCCATTCGTCTGTAATTGCCAACTGAAGCTTACAATGGAGTGGTGTAGAGCAGAGCGTTTGGATACAAACGGTACATGCTACTTACCCCGTAAATATTCAGGGTACCAATGGTCAGTGTTGAATATGTCTGAAATATGTAAGGTAACACAGATAGAAAATGAGGTAAATATGAATGAATATGCTTCGACAACAGAACGGAGTGCTGAAGAACCAACAACAGCTGAACGGAACGGTGGGACATCAGCGACGATGATCATTGTATACTTGTGTGTAGCAATTGTGGTATTGTGTGCTGTTGTGATTACGTCATTGTACTGCAGGACGAACTGTCGAAGGGACGGCACTTGTAAAACTGTAAAACCTACTAACAATTTAACAGACAACACTTGCACGGATTATTATACGGATGTTAATCCTCGTCCTCAAAATATGGATCATCTTTCATTACCACCAGTTCTTCCAAAACGCCAATCACCAAATGGAACCAGCAGCAAAGGGAAATTGCAGGAAGTTAATGACACAGAATTATATAACTATGCAGAATTTAATGTTGCCAAGCCAAATAATTTGACAAGTTCTGGGAATGCTTCGGGAAATTCTGAATTACCCTTCAAGGGTAAAATTTTACACACGACAGAAGAAGCTGACTCTCAGTCACTGTATTCGAACAATTTATATGTGCAGAAATAAGCATGGTCGTATTTCAAGTACATAATTCTGGAAATTTTTACTCCAATTTTTGGAAAGAAAATTAATTATGGCTTAATAAGATCTGTTTAAAGGTACTCAGATGAAACAGCTTAAATATTACGATTAATAAGTTTGTTTACTAATGTGCGATGTTAGAAGATGCCTATATACTAAAATATGCTTTCGTCATATTTACATTATTTTCTAAATATTATACATTATATATCCACCATCAAATAACATTTATGTAGATTATGCCGATCTTAGTTTATTAAAAATACACTGTATGTTTTCGTCGTTCATTACATACTTTTTCAAGAATCCGTGTAACAGTAACTTCTGGCTTCAGATCCGTAACATTGTACAATGTTCTGTGGATATATTCTGTACGGCTGTCAATATTATCACATTTTACATGCACATATAAAGATGTCTGTAAAAGGTCGGCGACGATGATAAGAATAAATATTACTTTAAAATTAAAATGCACTAATTATATTTTACGGTCCATGTATACATAAATATTCTATCATCAAAGGGCATGGGAAAGATGATTTTCAAATAATTTTACATACTCCACAGCAGTAGTAAAATGGTTGTAAGTTCTTTAGTCACACACATCCTCTAAGTTCCCTTGGAACGTGTTTATGAATGTAAATCCTAAAATATTACAAGGAAAAATTTAAAACACATTTAGTGAACACTATTTCGTTGCCACCTGATGGCTACAGACTTCCGCGTGAAACAAGCAGCACGCCACATACACATTCACGTGACTCAATGAACTGTATGCACATGCATGACATTCCATTTGTCTATGGGATAACACAAATGGTCGCAGGTAATTAGCCCGTAGTTCCTCGTTTTATTACCTAATGGATGCTAAGATACCTGCATCTAAACATTAACCCCGTTTATACTATTTACTACAGTTGGGGTTAGTGTGCGAACTACTGCGGTATCAGTCGTGCACCACAGAAAGGTGGTTCCCGAACGTTCCGAGTACACGGACTCCTTCTTAAGTTCAGAATATTTCGAGGATCCCAATACTGAGAAAATGCCTAAAGACAAAAACCATTATTAACTCAGTAACCACTGTAAATGAATTCATCTTTCATTCATTAGAACACGACCACCACCACCACTGCCGCCGCCACCACCACCACCACCGCCGCCACCACCACCACCACCACCACCACTGCCACCGCCACCACCACCACCGCCACCGCCGCCACCGCCACCACCACCACCACCACCACCGCCACCGCCGCCACCACCACCACCATCAAAGGATAAGAAGAGAACCCAAGCACTGGTTGGAAGAGCAGAACTTTGAGAATATGACTGAATTTGCTGATCTTGGAGTAACACCGCGCCATCCAAGGCTGGGACTTCCCGGTGTGGAAACAGAACACCGTGTTACTTCTGGTTGTTGTTCATACTCACATCCGCTTTTAGTGACTACGGAAACATTGTTAGGTTAATTTATAACAGCACACTGTCAGAAGACATGCATTTAACTTCAATCGATTCTTATATCCAGACACTTTTGGATGTATCTTCACTTAAATTTCCTACGTGAAACTACACTTCAAAAAAACCATTTGGGCAAATTAAATACAAAAAAGTATTTACCTGAAGCAACCTTCTTCTCTGACGATAGTTAAAAAAACCTTTTTTGTCTTGAAGTAAGGAAAGAAAGCTACGCCAACTTCTTCTTACAGAGACTGGCATTTTTTAATGCCGAACACTGAAGACCGGTTTCAACTTAGAACTCTGACACGGTTTGTCTTGTATGAAGCGTCTTGACACTTTACAAACAGAAGGGACTGATTATTGAAAGAAACATACGTGTGCAGTGTTGCAGACATTTTATATCCTACAGACATGTTTCTAAATCAACGGATTTCAAGAACATATACTTGGGGGAGCTGGAGATTATTCGCACAGTGTGACATACTTTTACCAAATTAAACTAAAAACATGTGATTAAATTCTGATACGGCCAATAATTATAAACACCCATTTCTCCTTCAATAAGCACAAACCTCTTGAAGAGTCTGAATGTTAATTTGCTCGGGCACCCGACTCTTCGCTTCTTAATGTAACATAACACAGACTCTGTTATTCTGATGAATGATTGGTTATAAACGGAATAATTTAAAATTTTTAAAGCCCAGAAGAAGCCAGTTGACGTTCGTATTTATAGGTTTACCGCTACCACTTTCCACATTAATTTACTGGAACTTACATGGTAACCAATTACCTGTCACTGTCAGATCCTGCACACATTACAGAAGCAACAAATCAAATGAAATACAGTGAAACTACATACCGATATTCTCCCACTTACTTTGGTTTTTCATGGAAAATTTTACGGTACGCCTATGATATGTGTGTATTGACGCAAACGACACAAAAAGCCTGTTGCTAATAAATATAACGAAATAGCGAATCCCGTTACTATAGCAAGAGAGACGAGAGTGGTCTACGTGCCAGTGTTGCTCCGTGGGTTGCGTACAAACTCTGGATGACATCGTCACTTCAGACATGCGGCTAACAATCTGTAACGAAAGGCCACACAGCCATACGCACTATGAAAATATTGTCTTTGTTTTCCGGGGTCAACATAGTGTTTAGACTAAGGACTGGAGCATCCAGGGGTCGAGTTCCGGCAGAGGCAAGAGGTTTTTCTCTTCTCGAAAATATTCATGCTAGTTGTGGGGACCATCCAGGCTCCTACTCAACGCGTAACGTCGTTTCCTCCCCGGGGGTAAAGCACCAGGGACGTGAGAATAACCATTTACCTCCAACCAATGACGACGTTAAGAATGAGTGGAATTTTAACTCTACTTCCGCTACACGTCTTCAGAGGGACAACTTTTATAACGCCGGTTTCTAGTCTCTTTCTTACGCTGGAACTTCCAGAAAGTTCATTCCAAAGAAGACCAATTTGCATTTCTGTCCAAATATTCGTATATGAGGAAGTTAGGCAGGTCGTTTTATGTTCGTAGAGGGATTATTATACCAATCAGATATTAAACAGTTTCGAAGTGTTAGTAAATAATGTCTTCGACGGAACAAGTACGGACGAAGGACACTTTAATATCAAGAGTAAAGAATGATAAAACGTTGCCTTCACAATCATTCGAGAAAAACGAATTTTATTCCGAAAAACAATGTGTTCGTGTTACTCCTGTTCAGACATACGCTAATAAAGCTGTGTACGAAGCAGGAATGCATTACTTTATGGGCTAATTTACTTCGCTTTGTACATTGCCTCGTGTCTGGTTTCAAAGCAGCTGTCGATATATACATACACATATATACATATATATATATGTTGGATTATTTATAAAATTCCTATGCATTTGGATGGACTCGAGAATAGGAAATGAAGACAAAGTTAAGAAGTGTCGGATGGTAACTACCGGGCGTATTTGTTCACTGGGTGATAGGAAATCCTTTGACGTCAGCGCAGTTAATCATTGCGTAACCTCTGGGATGTGGGATTCAAGACACAAACAACACTAGAAAAGCGGTTGTTGATAAAGCATATCATGTATGTGGAAGTGGAGACAAGGCTGCTCTCTGACAAAGAAACTGGGAAATAAAATCCGTAAGTAAGAATTTTGTCTCTTCTGATAATATTGGTGTTACAGAAACGTGTTACTTGAATCACGTCCAAATGCATTTTATTTCCCACCGTTACTATGTGGCAATACTAGTACACACAAACTATCTGTATATAATAATTAAATTCTAGAACCCTTGTTTATTGAAGGCCTGAAGCGATAGCCTAGTGGCAAATAACAGATACAGCACGTACATACATACATACATACATACATACATACATACACACACACACATACATAAGTGCATCCATACATACGTACGTACATAATACATACACACACACACACCTACCCACCCACTCCCCCCACCCCCCCACACACATCCCCTACCCACCCACTCCCCCCCCCACACACACACCAACTTCAAGTGCAAAAAACAAAGTAGGGTCTACACGAGAAAACCAGCGGACAAGAATAAAAATTTAAAAACATGTACGTACCATACAGCACCCTTACAAGCAAAATTATAATGAAATTATAAAAACAAGATGAAATGTACATGAGTGCAACAGCTGCTTTTTAAAAATATGACATAATAATAATAATAATAATAATAATAATAATAATCGAACATGTTGGAGTAGGGAAATGCCGTTGACTCCGGCCATTCTGACCAGGGTTTTTCGTTGTTTTTCTCAGTTTGTCCAGTAAAATACAGAGACAGCACTTCGAATAGGTCATGACTTCCTACTGAATCCTTTCCAACTGAATATTCATCATCCGTCGCTAGGCAGTCTGCGATACAGGCAGTGTCATAAATTAATGCACAAAGGATAATAGCAATTACCGCAATAATAATGATCATTACAAGGATAAATGACGCAAGTAAAAATAATTCTGCGGTAACCGAATCCGGAGTTAACGTATAGTTAAAATAAAATTCCGCCATTGAAGAGGCGTCTCTCACCTGAACCCATTTCCCAGTGTTGCGACCTGTATCCCTACAGTCCAGCTTCATACTAGCCACAGCGGCATCCTTGCCGGCACTTCACAGGGCCAATCTCAGAATGGTTTCCCCGCAAAATTCCTTTTGCATTCTCTGTCTTAAACGCCTACATTTAAATAACCTAATAAACAAAGTGACTTTTAGCAACCATACTCATTTTAATACTTGCTTCGTTCTTAGGTTCAAATATTTTTGTGTGTTTCGTTTCAGTGCCCGTACAAATTACACATGCCCCACACGAAAGACATTTGTTTTCCAATCATATGCAATAACTGTTGCTGCTGTAAAAGGTGGAAGAAATTGTATTTTTCTTAAATGGCTAGTCAAATGTCTATTTAACTTTAATCATAATTATTTATGTGTTTGTCAGTCTGTTACTTTTCACAATACAACTATATATGCACCCTTTACTATATACAGTTATATGATTCTGTTTTGCAGGTTGTTTTCTCTTCAAAGTCATTTCTGCTAGAGAATTCAAAGTGCGCGCTTCACAATTTACGGAATGACCAAACGGAAAAGGTAAGTATTCGTGTGGGATAAATACTGTTAAACATTTTAAGCAGCACAGCACAGCGGCATCTTCTGAGCCTAAATATTTGTTGGAGTCCATCATAAGCTATCGTGAGAATTAATCGGAAATCAAAAAGAGTATACTGAAAAGGACATAAACTTGTAAAATTAAAAGAAAATAAATACTCGAAATTAAAACATTTTTTGAAGTGCAATAAACCTCTAGTAAATTTCACTGAAATTGTTAGTTATGTATGTAAGTTTCTGTGTAAACTTCCGTTTCTAATATACATACTAACATGTGTCCTTAAAACTGGCAGGATTATCAGTATAAGCGACGCGCCTTGACCGACGTGAGAAATCGGTTTCTGCTGCACACACCTTCTGCTTTTACATGCATTAAACTCTGTACTGAGAGGCGTGTTTTCTTTAACGACGCTGTGACTTGCTAAGATTACGTGGCGTTGGTGCTAGACGAATGACATATGAGTATGGATCGTCGGTGGAATGGCAATGACAGGAGAAAACCGAAGTTATCAGCGAGAAATATTTCTCAGAGCCACTTTGTCCTCCACAAATCCCACACAGAATGCTATGAGCTTCCTGCTAAGGTTTCAACAGGAACTTATATTACTCTAAGATATGACAAATATTTCAGTCATGCTGCACGATTCTGTTTGCTGCTGTAATACAGGAAATGGGAAATTTTTATTTATTTTTATACTGATTCTGCGTAAGAAACTTCGTCCTCACAGAGTTTAAAAAGATACTGCATGTGACATCGGTGTTAACAATCATATAAAATTTTCTCTAATAAATTTTGACGAAGTGCCTGAAGAAAAGAAAAATTATTTCCTCTATACTAACATACGTGCTACACTTTATAACGTTAAACAATAAAATCATGAAGGAGCGGATCAAATTAAGCGTAACATTTCTCTTGCAGAGCCACGGAACTAATATGGATATGGATCATGCTAGTGATATCAGCATCAGACAATTCCTTCTACTCCTGCAAACGGTACTTAAAATTCAGTCTGGACTGCAGTAACATCTATCTGGGGATCCTGAAAGCTCGGCCATATCCAGAAGAATACACTACATTCAGTGACATAAGTCTAAAAAACACGAGCCTGATTGGTCTGGAAGGAAACGTATTTGACAAAATGACCAATCTCAAGTCTCTCTATATGAGCAACAACATGCTGGAGACACTTAACTATCGGCTGTTTTCTAAACTGAAATATCTAATGCATTTGGACTTGAGAAACAACAGGCTTATTATACTTAATGACAGGCGACTCTTCAAGTCCCAAAGGACACTCTTACATTTGCTACTGGCTTACAATAAACTTACCCTCCTGGATATGACCGTATTATCCCCAATGAAGTCTCTCAAGGTGCTGGACTTGTCTAATAATCCATTTGTTTGCGAGTGTCAACTGCATCTGACATTCCTTTGGTGTGAACGCCGTCTTCTGGAAACAAATGCTACATGTCAGTTTCCAGACCTTTACGCTGGGTCACCATGGACAGTGCTGGAATTACAAAATTGCACGGAATCACATCTGCCTGTCACTTCCAGTCAATCCACATCACCTGCCATTGTCAGCGACAGTACATTCTTGTTTAGTGGGATTTGTGTCATCGTGCTGTTAATGTGTGTTTGTCTGGCGGTGTCCGTATTTTGCTGGAGAAAATTTCACAAAATAACATTTCGTAGTCATGAAGTTTATAGCAACCTTAGACATATGTAAAGTTTGTAGCTTAGACCTACTGCATATTCGTGCATTTACCATACACTTGTACAGATATGAATACAAAATATATTTGACGAATACATAAAAGGCAGGCAATGTAGCCTGTCAGTTACTCAGATTATATATCTTTGGTGACAGATCAATTAACAGGGAACACCGGTGGAATAATACTGACAAGGGAAAACCGAAGTAGGCCTAATAGAAGAAAACGCATGCCAGCGCCACTTAGTCCACCACAGATCCCACACGGACTGAACTGGGGTATCACGGGCCTCCGCGGTGAGACGCCGGTGTCTAACTGCCTGAACCATGACACTTGTTAAATCGTGGGGTTTAGGCACAGGGAAAAGTCTTAATTCGTCGTACGTCACTAATGGCATGCATATATACATAAATGCCCCTCGAGGTTTAAATATCACTTACTTAGATTCAGTCTAACAAAAAAGATAATGTATGTGTAAACGTAACACTGTTACCGTGGAAAAGCAATAAGTGTTACACATTCTGAGTGTGTATTTATAGCCTTACCCAGCATGCAAAGTGCATGCGTCGTGTTATATTGTCATCTGTGGCCTCTCTAGCTCTACAACATTTTTCCACATTATCTCATAAAGTGCAAGATTTTCGGATAAAGGTTGTTGAACATATAACGTGTGTTTTGATTTTCTCTACAACTTTTGTCTGAAACATTTCTCATACAGAAGAATTCAACGAGATATATGCACACGGGTCTTCATGCGAAGTACCAGTTATTCTTGTCAGATTTTAATGAAACGAATTTTAAAGACGGATTTTCGAAAAATCTTCCAATCTAAAATTTCACGAAGAACTCTCCAGTGAGAACCGAAGTGTTCCATGCGGATGGACAGACAGTCACACATGACAAAGCTAACAGTCGTTAGGCGCAAATTTGCGAACGCACCTAATAACGTACTCGCTCTAGGAGGAAACACCGAAGAACGGGAAGTATTCCTTACATAATAAAATATTTCAAGAAGTGGGAGGCTTGGAGCTCTGACGCTTCAACAAGTTTTTAGGGTATCATACAGAAAAATATGTTGAAATAAAACTACATAAGATTCTGTGGGCTTACAAAAGGCACGCTCCATGGGAAGTATCAAAAGCAGGCGTTAGTGACATTTTATGCTGTAACTACAACACTTAAAGAGTTTATAAGGACCCGAATATTGAACGTTAAAGAACTGTCAATGTTCATACTGAAAACATTTAGTGCAACTGCGACTTTATCACATCACTAAAACGCTATAAGTTATATATAACAATGTAACAATGGGTCATAAATTTGTGGAAATTATGGCGACAGATATAAATTTTCACAATTTACCTTTTGCACATGAGTGGGATTTTTATGAATAGACTACAACCCCAGTTATACCCGTATTTTACACCGGAAATATCCAGATCACATGGAGTAGGGTGGAATGTGCTTAAAATAAGTGTTTGCTTTCATTTGCGAAGTTATTCAATATTTCGAAAAATTAAATAAATATTACAGACAGTAAATGAGATTGCTCACCCATATCTGCCAACAGGACCAACAGAAAAAAAAAATCCTCACAATTATGCAAGGAATTTTTCTAAACAAAATAAAAACTATGTGGATCGGTATATAAATAAATAAAACATGAATATATGCATAGAAAGACAACTTGAGGCAAACACTTACATGTAGGTATATTAATTCTGTTTTCATATCCTAGTGAATTTTCAACTTATTTTTTAAATCTAAAAGCACCACTGAAGAAGGCATTAATCGTGTCAAAACACGTACAGTGCTAGTAATTTCCCAATTAATTTTATTGTGTTTTACATATTAAACCTTTAAAGACGAAGCGTATCTGTTTTATATAAGGACTCAGTCCGTACCGCGCTGTAAACACTCTCCTCTTCGGTTATAAAACTAATCTCTTGATGCTGTGTAAGGCAAAAGTTGCTGTTTCTTCTGAGACCCACACAGAAGAGATAAATGAAATGTCAGCACAATGTAGAATTTTTGAATGTTAAACCTGGTGCTACGTAAAGTTACCGCTAGGTTTTAAAAGGTTAATGAACCTGGCAGTCTTTAATACTGATATACGAGTGATTATTTTTTAACACAAAATTTTGGTGTTGTTAATTGTAGGAGACCAAATGTGCTTAACTTAGCCTTCCATGGCATGTACTTCACACTAAGCTTCAGGACACTAAGGCATTACATTTTTAGTAGTTACTAAGGTTAGGAAGCAAGAAAAAGCATGCAAATGATGGTAATTGGAATCTGCGTTGTGTTGGTAACACAAGAAAGCTTTAAAAAGTTTTCCTGTAAGGAAGTGAGATTAAGAAACAAGCATAAATGTTTGCACACACTTGAAATGTTGAGTGAGGTATATTTTAAAACACACTAACAGTTTTGCATGAAAGAACAGAGGGAAATCACCGTGGCCACAGACAAACTGGTCCTACCTACAGCAAAATGGACAGTCTATTTCTAGAGACACAGTTACAATGATTTTCAATGCAAGGATCACACAAGATATGAAACTGAATACTGAGATCAAGTTTTTTTGCGGTGTGGCTCCATGTAGTATGCTTTATACGGTACTACCAGACGACACGGCATCACATCCCCTAATATCACAATCTTCATATTTCCCACCGGCAGAACCTCAAAGCCCAGAGAATGATCCTCCATGACGAGGCCAGTTTATATTCCTTTTACCCTGAAGGTGGAAGGAGTAGGTTCCTGCGAAACTTGGGTATCTACGTACCAGACTCTACGGCGGCAAAACTAGAAGACCTTGATTTTCAGTATGTCTTGTATATAAACTGTTCGCGAAGATACTTGGGCCTTAAGAGGCAGAACGTAACAGGAGACTGCAGAAAATTGCATGCTGAAGTCTGATGACTGCACTCCTCACCACATATTCGGATGACAAAGTAAATGACGATGAGATGGGCCAGGCGGATGGCACGTATGATGAAGAAGACAAATACATAAAGAAATTCGGGTGGGGGGGGGGGGGACTCACGGAAAGAGACCACTTGGAAGACATACGCATAGATGTGAGAAAAATATTAAAACCGATCTCAAAGAACGGCGTGACCTGGATTAATCTAGCTCAGAACAGGCTCAGTGGAGGGCTGCTGTGAACACGGCAATGAACCTCTTGAGTTTCGTAACATGCGGGGAATATATTCACCAGCTACGGAACTATCAGCTTCTCAAGAAGGACTCTGTTCCATGGACTTCTTTCGTTACTTAGTTTGTTTGTTTGTCAGCCTTGGTTATAATTTTAACCCGTCTACATAGCTTCGCGTGGAAATCATATTTTAATTTATGGAAGACAGTAATTACGCAAGAGGACGCGCTAGGTTCTTCGTCGCTTAGTTTCATAAACATAAATCTATGGACACCAATTTATTACGCAGAACGTGCACACGAAAATATGCATGAGACACTATAGTGCGTGCCTTCTTTCTTTATTATTACGTTGGCGACAGGGCGCTCCAAAATCTGGAAGCTTAAATAAATATACAGATGAAATAAAAAATGAAAAAAAAAACGAAGACTTTAACCGAATAATTTTGTTCTGTTTTTTCACATTATAAACAGGCTAAACATTTTAATTTATAATTATTTTATGTAATGATTATGAATCAACTACCACCGTTAATAACTTTGCTTACGACGTGTGAAGGTTATTATGGATACGTGTCACACAAATCTAAAGACAGACGTTGCGACCTATTTGAACGCAGTATCCAAGCACTAACGCGGGCCCTCTGTGGAAGTGACGTAATTCGAACACATTGGCGACGATGATGTATGTGGTGCAAGTTGGTGGGGGTTCTGAACGCGTAAGGAAACGTACATGGATACGAGATGCTGCGGTTGGTGCTCGTCTGAGGCGCGTTTGTTCTGGTTAGATGCTCTGTGATGGCGCTGTGTGGTAGCGTACAGCAAACTTCGTGCTAATTAGCTCACTTAACAGCTTTGGTGCTGCCAACATATATACATGTAAGTACACAAAATGTGTTTTGTTACATTACGTCGTAGCCTTCTGGCAGACGAAACACTATTTGCCACTAACTGACGCCTGATAAGCTGACAGTCTCCCGGTTCGTCAATAAATTCCGCGCCTTTTGTGTACCTCGAAGATAAATATCATCATATTATCCAGCCACTTGACCTTACCCTGAGCCAGTTTAATACGGTTCACATCATAATGATTTAAGATCCTTTTGAATATTATCCTACCATCTAAGATTAGGTTCCCAAAGTTGCCTCGTCTGTCCTTCACAGTTTCCCAACAACATTTTGTATGCAGTTCTTGTGCCACAAATGTGTGATTACTGTATCTGGAATCTTTCTTTTCTGCATTTTATCCCCTTAATAATCTTTAGTTTAAAGTACAATTCGCGACATTTCTTAACGTTACTGAAAAAATAAAATTAACACTTCAGCTGCTGCAGCAGTGCTTTTATGTGAACGGCTTCAGTAACACCTCTGTCACGTACGGGACGAAAGGATACAGAAACTGATTACAGCATAAACATCCAAGTATATACGTACTGAAGGATGAATGTGATTCGTTGTCAGAAGATATTAAATTAAAACAGTCGTATCAAATTAAAATACATGAAGCAGTTACGTTTTCCTTATTTCATAACCACGCTTAACGGACTAACACCCGTCAACGTGACGTTTTCGATCCTCACCTGTTGCACATTTTCTCACGCTGTAGCAAATGGTACGCTCAGCGTATAAGGGACAGCAAATGACTGTTGATTGCACTACACCACGCAAGGTCACTTATTGTACGTACCTGTACGTCCACATTAAAGATTCGATACACGTTTCGATATTAATACATTATCTTTATTATTATTATTATTATTTATTTTGACTGCAAATGGGTTTGTACCCAGTGGCAGTGGTACTAGAATAAGACACAACAAACAAAATAACACACATCACACAAAATAACACACCACACTAAAAAAACACAACCCACAAAATTACAAAAACAATAAAGGACACATACTACGTACAATAAATACAATTACAATACAATTACAATTACAAATACAAATACAATTACAATACAAATACAAATACAATTACCCTAAAGTTGATGAATTAATATTAATAAAAAAATTAAGCATACTACACAGTAATACAGTCACAGCAATGAATTACGTAACTTCATCGACTGATGCATTGCACTTATGTAACCTTTACATCCCCACCACGCGAGTATCTTTCACAAACTGTCACAGGCTCAGTACATTTAAATGTGTCTTAAAATTAATAACAAAATTGTAAAACACGATGAGGGGTTTAGCTACAAAAAGGTAAAGAGCGATCCCACATCACAGACATCAACTTCGTGACATTTTACTTCTGTTGTACCATTTTATTATAAACTGAAAATGGATCCGTAATGTGATGGAGTTAACATAATATTAACTCGCTACTGCAAGGTATCCTTCATGACGTCTTTCTGTTTCATGAGTCATCAAGTCATTAAAATAAGTTATTAAATGATTATTCTTTTGTGGAAATACTTCGTGATGGACGATATACACGTACGAGTATACTGATGTCTTAAATGCATCTACAGTACTGTCCTCACAACCTAACCCCTATTCCTAACACGGGTGTGACTTCACCCACAAACGAATCGTTGCATACTCGCGTTACTTGATTTTTTAATAAACTGCCGAATGCATTGTATCTCTCATAATTTGTGAAAGACAGTCGCCTGAAGATTATATTTTAATACCGAAACATGTGAAAAATATTCACTACATATGTTGCTGAACATGTCTGATACATGTAGTAATCTGTGTATTTTCCAAGAACCAAACGGAACACAAACTGTGCCGAAGAAATGTCACGTTATTTAACCTTACGGCACGTGATTTATACAGTTAGCACTGTCCTTTAAAGGGTTAAAAAGATACTGTACTTTTAGCAGTTTGTGACTTCTCTTACAGAGCCATGGGGAATAAATACTGGTTCCTGGTTGGCTCACTCGTTATTGTGCTGAGCACTGCTGCAGTTACGCATCAGAACGGGGGATGCTGGACTCAAGGTTATTACCAATGGAACAAAATCAACATAGCACTTTATAACTGCACGTGTCAAAATTTTGGCTACTTAAGCACTGAAAATTTGGATCCTAACAGAACGTTTGTTAACCTTATAGATTTGTTCTTAGCCAAAAACAAAATCAGGTCTGTGAAACACGACGTGTTCCATCATCTAAAGAAACTTAAGTCCCTTGTCTTGAGTGGCAATTTAATCAGTTCACTGGACGAGCGCGTATTCTCAAATCTTAAGTCACTCCAGCACCTCGATCTATCGTCCAACCGTCTGTCCTCACTGTCAGACGGCTTGTTTTCATCACAGAAACATCTCGAAACATTGCTACTGGACGGAAACAACCTAATTACTCTAAGCGTAAGGCTGTTAACTCCACTAAACTCTATTACACGGCTGGACCTGTCCAAGAACCCGCTTATTTGTGACTGTGAGCTCAGACTCGCAGTGTTTTGGTGTAAACAGAGGATGCTGGATACAAATGCCACCTGCCTGACTCAGTTGTCAGGTTATATATCTCAGTGGACTGAACTAGAATTCTTCAACAACTGCTCGGAAAATCAAGTTTCCAACGTGTTTTCCAAAAATGTCACGCAGTCAAAGAATTCTGATGATGTGGTGGTTGCTGTTACTTCCTCTTATGTGGGTCCTTTGTTTATTGTGGTTACTGTGGCCTTGCAGTTCGTGTGCTTCGGTCTGTTCCTGTTATATTTGAGAAGGCAACGTCGGTCTTTAGTTAGTACTGCTAGAGAGGAAATATCGGTGCAGTCTGATTCAAATTCTGGTCACAATTACCAATACGATTATATCCAAAGCCCTAATATTTACATGCCACCACAACTTCCTGCCCGGCCACTACAAACGACTGAGAATTTGGGCAACGTACAAGCAGATACTTGTCACAGTGGGCTACGTCTGAAGGAGCCCATACTGTTTGGAACAAACACCTCTTGTGACTGCTGCGAAGAAGGTCATCACATGACTAAACTTGAAGGCAAGATATCAAACCATAACAACCAGGAAGCCTTAAGGTCAGGAACTGTTTCAGCAAGTGTATCATATGCCCTACGAGAACATGAAAATCCTTCAAAAATGGCTGTGAGCAATGGTAATATAATTAATAGTTCAAGTGATACTGGCGTAGTGATTGAAAACTCTTTATATTCTGCAGCAGATACACAGAAGTAATCCAGTGTGAAGTGCATTTACTTGAATCAAAACTTTGTGTCAGGGTTAACGGAGTGAATGTGACTGCTTTACAGTAACTCTGTCTCTGTAATCAACACACAGAAGTGTTAAGAGCATTGAGTTTATAAGCATTCGTTCCAAATATCTGCATTTTGATACAGAAAAGCATCTGTCTCTCTCGAAGGCGCTACAGGTCCAAGCCCAGGTCTTCCCTTTTGACAGGGCCGTGCACCTGGTTTGTGGGAATTTAACAGAACTCCTCGGAGGAGAGATCGACGGGACGGAAGGTCCCCTCACATACGCCGGGAAACACAAAAAGGAAAACGAAAAGCGGACATCCGTGTATCGGTCAGAAAGTATGTTTACATGGCGAATAATTCCGTAACTGAAGAACTACACTGATTGTGATTACATCGAGGGAATTCTTCGTCGAGCGATTGCCATCTGTTCCCAGCTCCAAAGCAAAATCTTGGCGCCCACAAGTTTAAAGGTAGTAGCGATGTGGAAACAGGTTTGACATGACAGCTGATAACACAGGACACGCGAGTTATATCAACAGGGAACAGAAAAGCTCCTCTCACGATAAGATAAATGTCTGAATTGTGATGGAACCTGCGCGTAAAATTAGTGGGATTGGCCGGCACAGTTAAATCTGAATTGTTTCTATGACGACTGATTGTTATTTTCAATGGCGCAACAGCCCCCAGTAGGCCCGGGCCTCCTCTGATTGTTTTTTTCAACGGCGCAACAGCCCCCAGTAGGCCTGGGCCTCCACTGATTGTTTTTTTCAATGGCGCAACAGCCCCCAGTAGGCCTGGGCCTCCTCTGATTGTTTCTGTCAATGGCGCAACAGCCCCCAGTAGGCCCGGGCCTCCTTTGATTGTTTTTGTCAATGGCGCAACAGCTCCCAGTAGGCCTGGGCCTCCACTGATTGTTTTTTTCAATGGCGCAACAGCCCCCAGTAGGCCTGGGCCTCCACTGATTGTTTTTTCAATGGCGCAACAACCCCCAGTAGGCCTGGGCCTCCACTGATTGTTTTTTTCAACGGCGCAACAGCCCCCAGTAGGCCTGGGCCTCCTTTGATTGTTTTTTTCAATGGCGCAACAGCCCCCAGTAGGCCCGGGCCTCCTCTGATTGTTTTTGTCAATGGCGCAACAGCCCCCAGTAGGCCTGGGCCTCCACTGATTGTTTTTTTCAATGGCGCAACAGCCCCCAGTAGGCCTGGGCCTCCTCTGATTGTTTTTGTCAATGGCGCAACAGCCCCCAGTAGGCCTGGGCCTCCACTGATTGTTTTTTTCAATGGCGCAACAGCCCCCAGTAGGCCTGGGCCTCCACTGATTGCTTTTTCAACGGCGCAACAGCCCCCAGTAGGCCTGGGCCTCCACTGATTGTTTTTTTCAACGGCGCAACAGCCCCCAGTAGGCCTGGGCCTCCTTTGATTGTTTTTTCAATGGCGCAACAGCCCCCAGTAGGCCCGGGCCTCCTCTGATTGTTTTTTCAACGGCGCAATAGCCCCCAGTAGGCCTGGGCCTCCTTTGATTGTTTTTTTCAATGGCGCAACAGCCCCCAGTAGGCCTGGGCCACCTTTGATTGTGTTTTCAATGGCGCAACAGCCCCCAGTAGGCCTGGGCCTCCTTTGATTGTTTTTTTCAACGGCGCAACAGCCCCCAGTAGGCCTGGGCCTCATTTGATTGTTTTTTCAATGGCGCAACAGCCCCCAGTAGGCCCGGGCCTCCACTGATTGCTTTTTTCAATGGCGCAACAGCCAGCCCCCAGTAGGCCTGGGCCTCCTTTGATTGTTTTTTTCAATGGCGCAACAGCCCCCAGTAGGCCCGGGCCTCCACTGATTGTTTTTTTCAATGGCGCAACAGCCCCCAGTAGGCCTGGGCCTCCCTTGATTGTTTTTTTTCAATGGCGCAACAGCCCCCAGTAGGCCTGAGCCTCCTCTGATTGTTATTTTCAATGGCGCAACAGCCCCCAGAAGGCCTGGGCCTCCTCATGATGAAGGCTTCAAGATCACACTCGGTTATTCACACCACACTCGATAGGACTCCTCTGGACGAGTGATCAGCCCGACGCAGAGGTCTCTACCTGATAACACAAAACAATCACAACAGACATTCATCCATGTTTCCGGCGGGATTCGAACACGCAATCCCAGCAAGCAAACGGCTGCAGACCCATGTCTTGGACTGCGCGGCCCCTGAGATCGGCATTAGCGCCGAAAACGAACCCGAATTACGCGCATTGTGAACTTCTTTTCGGATATAACCTCGTATCCACAAACCAAATGGGATTATAGACAAGGAACTCCGTGTTTGAGCGATATAAGGCAGTACAGGCGTTGAACCACCAGGCTAGCATACGCAGAAGTACAGACTCTACAGAATTTTCTTAATATTTACTTTTGGAATTTTCCTATTAATGTGAGCTTAATGCTTTTACATTAGTGTCGAACTCGCACTTAATTTTGAATAAATTTAAGGACTCCGCTTCTGTACTGCGGCCTCTATTATAGAAATTTTTCACTTTTCCGGTAACCATCGTAAAGAGGATTTAACAGCTTCGAGTATGCACAGCCACGGGTTTTATCCGTACAGTGGCATTAGAGCTTTGATACTGTATTTCCTGTTGCTTTTGTGGTAGGAAGTGCCATTCCTCAAGGATGCGTGACAGATAAGAAGCACGGACACATCAGCTGCAGACACAACGTGGGGAACAAGAATGATAATGAAGAACTACTGCGAGTTTCCGAGGTTTTCGCAGCAGTGTAGTTTAAGATTACTTTCTTCTGAGATACGACATTGCGTCCGTGGGTAATCGAATCCCGACGATTCGAGGTAACGTGGTAGACCCACCTTCATGAGAAAAATGTCCAAGAAGACCCACTGACCCTGCGTCATATCCCAGGAGAAAAGAATCCCCATGAAAGTTATTCTTTGAATGTGTTGACAGAATAAAACTGGTAACTGTGCGTATCTTCAGTTTTATGTACTAGCATTAAGCCCGCTGATTTCAAAGAGCAATACTGGTACTTAAGAAGCTTTTACCGCCCATTTCGTTTAGACCACTATTTATTCCATTAAAAAGGTTAGAGAATATGATGAAGAACTGTTACATTTTTTGTCAGTTTAAGCAGAAAATATTTCCCTGCAAATTCACACACGTTTCGTAAAAGAAGTGCCTACACTCTATTATCAATTACACTAATTACGTTAATTATCATTAGGTGCATTGGTAGTCCTTCCCTCTTCCACCTGTTCACAGCAGGTGTCGAGGTTGTTTATTTTCACTTGATCACACTCACACACACACACACACACACACACACACACACACACACACACACACACCACAGTCGGTAGGACTCGTCTGGGCGAGGGATCGGTGCGTTGCAGAGACCTCTACCTGACAACACAAACACTCACAAGAGACAAACATCCATGCCCCCGGTGGGATTCGAACTCACGATCCCAGCAAGCACTCTGCCGCAGACCTACGCCCTAGACCGCGCGGCCACTGGGATCGGCTTAAGTGCATTATATTCATTCAAATTTCGCTTCAGGGAGCGAATAAACATCCTTTCCTTCTCATCTGACACGGTTCTGGGAACGAGTTTTGGGGCGTTAAATTTATTCGCAGTAAAATAAACCCTGACATTTTTCTTAATATTTAAACGGTGTAATTTTTTTTTGCAACGACAGCAAAAGGGGGCTCATAATAGGACCACGTAATCTCTACTATTTGGTCCAGAGAACCTGTTTCGTCTTCAATACGGCAAAGTCGAACCCAATTCAATTACAGAAAGTTTAATAGCACACCATACTGTTTGAACGTTCAGCAATTGCCTGGTGCCCCAAATACCTCCCCACAAAAAATACTGAAACATAATGAAACCATCGTCGAAGTTGTACGCCGCATGAAACATAAACTCCAGACAGACATACACGTATCCATAGTCCATCGGTTTGTATGTATGGTGCAGTATGGATACACAGGGCGGCACACGACATGTCTAACCATGTAAATTTTGTTTAGCTTCTGTATTATGTAGAAAATGTTACATACAACACAGCCGCCGCATCACAGAACTATGAAGAACAGCTTCCCATGCGCAACACGATCAATGTGAAAACAATTCTGTCTCGAGCCATCTTCAAGAGGAATGTGCACGTTGCGTCACAAATGTAAAACAAAATTTTACAATTTGCTAATAATGGAAATGAAAGGTAAATAAGGTAATGACGAAATCAGTGACTTGTACATTGTGTTCATCTGAAGACAGTATCCAGCAGGATTCTGTTACGAATGTGATAATGAACCTTCCTGTATCACAAAATAGAAAAGAGGGAAGACTTCTTGACCACCTCAGCGACTATAAGCGTCTCATTAACGGTTCGACATAATTATACTTCGTCTGTTATTGGTGAAATCATTAAATTATGGAGCTTAAATCTGTCTAAACCATGTTACATTATAACGCCATATTTTACATTATACCTGCTTATGGTAACGACAACTTCGTACCCTATCTGCATGCGTCATCATTCTGTTCTTTGAAAACATTCCGACCGAACTGAAGATACTCCTACATTTCGATTTCATACTTAAATTTTCAGGGAATATTAAACGATAATTCGATTCCGTGCAATTATCTGGTCAAAACACCTTACTTTGTTCTTTGAGGTTTTCGTTGGAACCCATTTTTTTTAGTCTGAAGGCGGTTACTGTCAATTCTTTAACTTCAAAGGGCGAACACGTATATATTTGTATTTTGCCTCAGAGCACATTCTCTTTCCTACTTTCTCTATGGAGCACTGTCGTCTCTATTAGCCATAAAACAAGCTGACGCATGAAGTAAACAACTATATTACGAACGTATTACAACAGACAAGTTTTCACATAACATTTTAGAGTGTATGCGTTTTGATAAATTTGCAACAAATGCTTAAGCATCTGCGTCTGGTAAATATAAACATTAAATTACGGCTTTTTGATTGCGAAGCAGTGTAGACATTTCGGTGAATAATGCTTGGGAATAACAGTGTGAGGATGTGGTCAGGTTACATGTATATACGTATCTTGCATGAAATGTGGTCATTAGCTCAGATTCAAATAAGAAGGAGATGGGGATACAGCCCGGTGCCCCATAAAAATGGTATCCACCGAAAAGTCTACAAACTTCACAACTTCACACACCACCACTTCTGTACAGGTCAACATAAATACCTGAAACCTCACATTTCAAATGACATGCTTAATTTGTGTAGGGTAACAAGGCAAAACCAAATTTAAATGTTAGTACTGTAACACTAACGTAGTCAAGTTCCTTCACATAATAACTGAATAACTAAAGATTGGCGGAACTCCATGTCACGCAACAAGACATACTAGAGTGTGTATATACTATCTTATCGGTCAGTTACCAGTTGGGCGCGGATTTTATTACATGACAGCTTTTGATACCGGAAGGTTTGCAAAGGCAAATACAGACTCTGCAAAAATACACTACAGAGATAACAGGGAAGATACTAAGCAACTGACTAGTTGTGATTTGCGTTTTAAAAGTACCGCAACGACGGCCACGTTTTGCTCTTATTCAGTGTCAGGACTACTGTAGTTGGTAAGCAGGTCTATTCACGTATGACACGTTTAGTTAATTAAGAGTCGGGAACTCTGGTCACAGTCAAATTCGCGGAAGGGACGATTAAGTACCAACACTGTTTACTGGGATGTGACATCGTATCCTAGTTTGGTAGAAGCTTGTTAAACAAATAGGGTGGGAAGACATGAAATGGATTCATCTGGCTCAGGACAGGGTCACGTGTCGGGGCCTTATTTGTGAACACGGCAATGAATGTTCGGGTTCCACTGACTGCGGAGAAACTGAGTAGATTAGGTTTGGTCACTGCTTAAGAAGAACTGTTATCTGTGGAATTACTGAGTGCAATTTTATTACAGCGGCATGCAGACGTCTTTGTTGCTGTGGTTATGTACAATGCGCGTGTGCTTTGCCATCTTGCCCGATGGGCGGTGTAAGTCTGGCCTCTCGGGCAGAGCAGAGTGCAGCAACATGAATTTGGGTACCTTGCACCCAGACCGTCACTCGTCTACCTTGACCGCGACAACAACGGACTTGTCACTTTGGATGCAGGTGTTTTCCGCAGGGTGACCAGACTGAGAACTCTCACCTTACGTAACAACATGCTCCAGATGCTTCCCCACTCTTTGTTCTCAGATTTGTACGAATTAGTGGATCTTGATTTGAGGAGTAACAGACTTGTCTCTCTCACCGACGAACGTCTTTTCAGCTCTCAGAATTCACTCACGAGTCTTGATCTATCGTATAACAATCTCATTACTATTCACCATAAAGTGTTACTGCCGCTTCATAATATCCAGAGCCTGAACTTAGCTTACAACCCTTTCATGTGTGACTGCGAACTCAGATTAACCATGAAGTGGTGTGACTTCAATGATCTGAAAACTCACGCAACCTGCGGATTTCCATGTCGCTATTCCGGGTTGTCTTGGACAATACTCAAAGTTACGGACAGCTGCAAAGGTCTGAAAATGCCGAACGTTCTAAATAAAACTGACGAAGAAACGATACCGGAAATAAAACAAAATAAATTTGAAATGACGCTGTTGGTAGCAGGCATATCTGTAGCACTGATTCTCATCTGGTGTAGTGTCGTAGGGTTATACATATGGAATAAATTGTCAAATCGGTGTCGGAAACGAAGGGAGGACGCTACATACGACGAAGCTGCACCAAATGAGGACTATTATTACGAATATATGAACACCCCTACAGAAAAAAGGAAGAAAATAGTCTTTCTTAAATTTTTTCCCCGTTATAAGTCATCAGTTAACACATCCCGTAATCACGTCTGAATCCGTTACATTTAGTACATAAAAGTGCAATTATGTGGGGCATCAACGAATAATATGTGGCCATAACTAACAATGCTGCCGGAGTAGGTTCTTGGACTGTTTTTATGTCTGGCATCCCGCTGTGCTGTCTGCTGTAACAACTGCTACTTTTACACTGTCAAAACAACTCAAATATTATTATTTATTATATAATTTCATAGCAACGTGTTTCGACTGTAGTAAGTAACCTTGAGACTAACCGATAGTACAAAAATGTAAACACACTAAAATTCCAATTTGACGCGTAATTTTGTACAATTTTAGTATGTTTACATTTTTATACTATCGGTTACCCTGTAAATGACTTATTAGAGTCCAAACATGTTGCTATGAGGTTACACAATTAATAATAATAATAATAATAATAATAATAATAATGAAGTTATGTTGAGGCTGTGAAAGTATCACTTATTTTTTAACATTCTACGGCAAACATCAGATTTGTGATTCTGGTTAAAGAAGGATATATATTGCAATGATCTATAGTTATACGTGACAGTTGTAACTCGTAATTACATTTATGAAGACACACTTCAGAAGAATTTGAATTATTTTGTGAAAATGCAAAGAATAATGAGATTTTGAAGTAAAATATGACCAGCGAGGTAAACATTGTACATTTAGATACGTTACTTATTTATAGATATGTATAACGTGTACCCGGCTGGTTATATCGTATTTCATTATACTGGTGTATACCGTAATGATGTATTACAAAATAAAGAGATTTATAAGGCAAATAAATTAAATCCCCTCATTTGCAGACCCGAGTCTTTTGGGATGTTACGCCGTGTCTACTGGTACTGTACTTACGTACATGAGTTTTACGAGTCAAAAGGCGTGGAATTACAGAATACATGAATTTTCAACAGTTCAGCGAGACTCTCAAACCTCTATATTCCCTCTTGGTTATTCCATCGTCTGAGAGGCAGAAGGAAACTAAACATTTGCTTGAGATGACGCCTATCGCTTATGACACTGTGCCACATATATAAGTTTTATTTACGTCAGCTTGAGCAGCACGCTAGGCCAAGAGAAAGGGAAAATCATTTAACGAACTGGCTCTCTTCTGTTCGCTGATTCATACCCTCTTCCTGCGAGAGGGCGTCCTGTATGACAAAACGTGTTTAATATGTCATAATGAGTGCAATACAAGCACCTCAAGTAAAATGGGGCTTTCCAGAGCTGATGATAAAATTAATTCCTTGTTCACATTTATCTCTCCATATGTAATAAAATCATACTACAGACCTAATAAATAACACTCTGGACGAGATATGAAAGCTCAGATATAATGTTTGATAATACGGAATTTGAGATTAATACAACAGAGGCAACGTACGTATAAATGTAACACTGAGGCGCGTTCGTGTAACCATTATTGTCGTGGAAACGCAATCTGTATTACATACGCTGAGTGTGTGTCTGTAGCCTTAGTTATCCGGCACGCAACGCTGTTATCTGTGGCCTCTCTGGCTCTATTATTTTTCCACATTATCTCATAATCGGCACGATTTTCGGGGGAAAAAAGTTATTGAATACAAAATGTGTGTTTTGTTTATCACTATAAGAAGAACTGAGCGAGATATCATAAATGTACACAGTCGTTTCATGTAAAGTACCCGTTATTCTTGTCCGTTTAATGAAACTTGTATTTTCCGGACACAATGTCGAAAAATTCCCAACTATCAAATTTCATGAAAATCCTTCCAGTGGGAGCCGAGTTATTCCATGCGGACGGACAGACAGACACAAACAGGCATGACGAAGCTAATAGGCGTTTTTCGCAATTTTGCAACGCTCCTAATAAGGGACGTGTACTGCAGAAAACCTGCTGTTAGCAGGCACATCCCTGGGGATATATAAAATGACTTAACAGATAACTAAATGTCCATCTACCCCCATGTCTAGCGCCGAGGTAAAATAAAGAGTAGAGCTATACCTCTACTCCCTTCTGCGCCTTAATGGCCTGTTATACGGTAAAATTTACCTTTGTTTTTTTATTCTGTTTTGAATAACGAAACATGGTTTGATTTTCATACATTTCTACGGCGCATCAGTGATTTACCTACATAATTATTATCACGCTTATCAACGTGGCCGATATGAAAGTTTCTAATTGTACGAACATTCAGGTAAGAAAACTTCTCCACCCTGAAGATGGCGGCAGCAGATTTATTCAAGACGTCGACACTTAATTACCAAACCACACGGAGTCACATCCCAGAATGCCGTAAATCTTTACGGACCTAGCTGCACCCGTAAGGACCGCAGGAGAAGTTTACTTTCATGTGTTAAAAATTCAATTTTTGTATCAATGACTTGCGAAGAACATTTCACAAAATTTCTTAAAACACTTCGTGTACGAAAATATAATTAACATAATGACGTAACTTCCACAACGCGTTGGAATGAATAATTAATATCATTTACATTCGTGGGAAACATGGTACATACGTCCGATGTGGGAAACATGGTACATAGGCCCATCGCATTAAACAACTGGGTTTGTTGGGCCTAACTTCGTATTTTCTTCCTAGATGGCAGTAAATATATAGACATACCTGGTGCTCTGTAGGAGGAATGGTGAACTACTGTGACGGCATCCATGTGCAGTACTAGGATTGCATTGAGATCGCACGGAAGCCGTGCCGCTATTAAATAACAAGATTGCGGGCGCGGCCCGTGACGTTGAAACGCACATACACAGGCGACCCAAACCACGCTCTGTTACGCTGAGGTAGTGTCGAGTAATAGCGTCTTTCATACAGTTTATAACTCACTGTCATCATGTTTCATAAAATATTATGCAACCAGCAAACATCAGATTTCTTGTAAAACCGAAGACAACTGCAGCCAAATTTGTTACGTGGAGGGGGGGGGGGGGGGGGCGGGGGAATTAGGCAGAGTTGCTTTTAAAGTACTCTCACTGAATGACTTCAGGGGACGAATCGAGACCTGCACGGCTCATATGGAGCGGTATTTTCCTAATAAAATCATCGTGAAGGGCATAATATATAGATAGGGTAATTTCATTAAAAATACTGCTTTGAAACTTAGTATCGTTATTTAGTGGCCACATCTTGTATGAATGAACGCGTGCGCAGGTATACGTATCATTGGCATATCAAATATGCTCGGACTACACGCAAACTACGATTTTAACCAAATATTATGAGCGTGATTAAATCAAGGTGCATATGATAGGCGAGATATATAGCATGCATATGGAACGGTGATACTCGTACATAATTTTAGTCGTAAAGACTGAAGGGAAGAGACTGCCTCAAAGACGTAGATAATAATAGTGTAATGATAACACTAAGGTGGACGATAAAAATTTAGAGCGTATGGGGAAGCAGAATGGATTAAACTGGTCCAAAAAAGCGAACACATGGTAATAAAATCTGGGTTCCATAAAGGACGGGGGATTTTTGAATACATAGGAGACATCGTGTCTCGAAAGAGATGCAGCAGTCGGAAATAAGCGCGTACTAAGATAATATGGTGTATGCAATTTGCATTTGCACGTGCTGTTTTAAAAGTAGCAATGCCCAACGCCTCCTGATGAGAACAGTTTCGAAAAATTTACAGGACTTTAACCCTTTAAAGACTAAGCGTATCTGTTTTATATAAGGACTCAGTGCGTACCGCGCTGTAAACACTCTCCACTTCGGTTATAAAAACCAGTCTCTTAATGTTTTATAAGGCAAAAGTTGCTGTTTGTTCTGAGATCCGTACAAAACACATAAACGCAATGTGGGCACCACGTAGAATTTTTTAATGTTAAACCTGGTGGTATGTAAAGTTACCGCTAGGCTTTAAAAGGTTAATAACAAAGGATCATACCAGGCTAGACGCAGAACAGACGTGCTAAACATGTGGCAGATCCAGAGACGAGAATGATACCTTGACAACGGGGATAGTTCGGAAAGAGTTCCTCACGCAAAGGGGGTCATTCGAGAAGATGAAGATGTTACACGTAACACACCAAAAATGTACACGGTAATATATTTAGGAAAGATATACTCGACAGCCCGCTGTGTGTTCTGCGGTCAGGACGATTACCGACGTACTCGAAGCGGGAGGCCTATATTGAGACGCTGTAAATGAGTGACGAAAATAGTGGCTGCTGATTGTTCCTGATGCAGACACCAAATGACCACCGCACTCACCCTTACGAGTCACTTAAAACACCCAAATGTTTTTCAACAGCTGTTGGCCAGAATGCAAATAACAGCTTCTGCTCTCGTTTATTCTTGGTCCGCAAAGTATATGTGTCATGTCAGTAACTTATCAAAAACTTATTAATTAATTATACACACAGTCGTGATTTGAGGCTTCCGCCGCGATGTTGATGAGATATGCGCTCTTCCCTGGGATTACTCAGTGTCGAAGGATTGCCATTCGACGCTGCGTAATACCCCACAAGAGCGTAGTTTACACATTGGGTCATTTAACCTTTTAAAGCCTAGCGGTAACTTTACGTACCGCCAGGTTTAACGTTAAAAAATTCTACGTGGTGCCCACATTGCGTTTATGTGTTTTGTACGGATCTCAGAACAAACAGCAACTTTTGCCTTACAAAACATTAAGAGACTGGTTTTTATAACCGAAGTGGAGAGTGTTTACAGCGCGGTACGCACTGAGTCCTTATATAAAACAGATAAGCTTCGTCTTTAACCTTTTAAAGCCTAGCGGTAACTTTACGTACGACCAGGTTTAACATTAAAAAATTCTACGTGGTGCCCACATTGCGTTTATGTGTTTTGTACGGATCGCAGAACAAACAGCAACTTTTGCCTTATAAAGCATTAAGAGATTGGTTTTTATAACCGAAGTGGAGAGTGTTTACAGCGCGGTACGCACTGAGTCCGTATATAAAACAGATACGCTTCGTCTTTAAAGGGTTAATGAAGCAATATCAACTGCAATGGTTGCGTTGCGTATTGCAGAGAAACGATGGTAACATTCTCCAGGAACTGCAGATCGAAACGCGAGAAAGTCCGCAGGAAAATAAAGTCTTGCGTGTCACGAATACGTATCACGTGCATTACGTCACAGCGTAATGTTCTCAGTGTTATAATGGAAATAATACGACCCGCAGTTTCTAGCTTTCTCAAGTCCGTCCGGTTAAATTCCAATTTGGTATCTTCAAATAAACCACGGCCCCATATTCAAGGCTCTCCCTAGTCAGTCACCAAAGTGAGATCTGATTCGACGTTTAAATCCATAGGCCAGAGTTATTCTTAAGAAGGTGTATGCATTTGTTATCTAAGAAATGTTCCTCAGGTTGTGGGAGCAGGAGATTAATTACAGCCTTCACGAGAAAAAGCTACTGAAAGCTGTTCAGAGCAGGTTAAATTCAGTCAGCATGTTCACACATTCATCGCTATATACAGCCAGAGGAAAAATACTTTGGCCTGTGCTTAGTATGTTTGCAATTATAAACACTGCACACCTTTCACTGTTTCAAAGTCACATAAACTAAGTAAAAATTATAGATAAACGTCTGTTAGTTTTCTTTTTTTTCCTAGGCTTACTTTACCAATAAATTGTTACTTGACTTACAGTTCACTTAAAATTTGACAGGCCGAATTATATAATAAAAGGAAAATATAAATAAAAGGCAATTTTCATTATAAAGAACCGCGTTTCTTAGTACAGTGCCATTAGTATCGGCAAATGGTTCCAACTGATATTCACTTCCCGTCCTTCCGCTTGTGCTATACACCGAGTCCAAACACCAGCTTTTTCCCACATTGCCCATCGGACAGGCTGCGAAGTCTGTACGACACACATGTTAAGTATGATCGCTACAAGATGTTTCGTCGTAAATACAGACGACAGGTACACACAGGACTCCACATTCGTTTTGTTTAACAACGAAGTTCGGTTATGCCTTAATGTATACGTGAACTGTCACGTATTATTCAGGATAACATCCCACAATATTTCAGGGAATGCCATTACATAATGGTATGATACTTGAGTGGTATGTTATGAATGAAAACAAAATTCCTGCGCCCACATTCTTCCGAGGCAATAAATGCGCAGTGGCATATAACACAAATTCTGGCACAATTTTTCGAACAACTGTCCGATGACGGCAAAACATATATTTTTCAGCCACCGCAACAGCTCACGCCGCAAAAAAAATTTTGCCCGCCCTTCTTAAATCTGGAGAGTAAAAAACCTTAATACTGGTCTACACAATCTTCACTAGACCCAAACTCGTGGAACCCCCACTCACGGCAAACCTGACCAGCGTCAACCGTTGTCCTGCCTGTTGTCAAGCGAATCGGACAGAGTGCAGAGTGATGCCTGTGGCCATGTAAACGAATATCCTTGTACACGTACGGGCCATATGTTACATCTTGCTCCCCTGAATTTTTCAATGTTGTATATATAAACCAAAAACACTGCTTCGTAAGTTTCTACAAATGCCGCCAGTGATTACAAAGGCGCGAACTATTGTACTGAATCGTCTCACGTACAATAAATTACTGGACGAGCAATAAACAGTTCCGCCACTGACTCTCATGTCGGGAACTTTCGGCCTTTGCACTGAATTGTCTCGCGTCGAGCCAAATATTGTAAGAGCAGTGAACAGCGCCGTCACTGATGCACGCCGTGTATTAAACTGTCTCATGTCCAGGGAGATATTAAAAGAGTGTCAAACCGGAGCCACTGCCAAGCATCTCCATGTTCTCATTACTGAGATTTAACATACATCTACCAGAAGGGCTACTAATGCACCGGAACACTGTTAATTAATGTGGCTGACAACGGATGGCAACTGCTGGTCATAAATTAAATAGTCTAGTATGACCTGACATTTGACGAAAGAAAACGGGAGCCTTAAAATTAATAAAGATGCTGACATGAGAAAGTGAAATTATGGATCCATGATTTATACCGTAATTAGTTTTCATACAATTTTAGAGTCACGTATTTGCTAAGAAATAACATAAAGTGTGGGCTTCAGGAAGTAAAATCAAATTCACGGTCTGAAAATTGGCTGCCACCTGGCTCTAGATAAAACATAATAAATATTATTAGCCAACAGTTTAACTGTAAGAATTTCGGGTTTTTGTGAGGGTGCAGTACGTTGATTAAATAAAACTTAGAACTTTCAGAACCCTGTTGTGTTTAACTAAAAACATAAACGACTACATGGTTGTATGTCCTGGTCCAAATACCTGTCAAATCTGTTTCAACTTAGAAATATGTATATTTTTATTAATTCTGTGTTATGCATCGAAATTGGTCGTTCTGTTTCGTATTTGCACTCTACATTGTACGAACTGATTATCCCATCTTCCGATTTCCTGTCCTAGAAGTCCTATAAAAGTCTTAGTACGAGAGGACCAGGTATTTGAAATAATTTTATTTTGTTGAACTTTATTAACTGTGACTATTTTGGCAGATAAGTGCATTGGATTTAGAAACTATTAATGTAAATTTTATTTTACAAGTAGTATTTTGTTATGTTGGGTTTATTTGTTGTTGTTGTGTTTTGCTGTTACTTCTGAGTGCAACAGAGCAGTAACAAAGTCGCCGACCTCCCACCGCGGAGGCCCTGTATCGAAAACAGCCCACGTGGGAATGGGGAAGGTTTTCCTATTCTACCACTGTCGTATACATATGTTTCTTTTACCAAAATCACCAACGCTATTGTCGTCGCAGCAAATAACAGCTCCGTTAAAAATACACACTTCACTCCCTCTCTCCTTCTCAAACAACGAGACCTAACTCCTAACAGCTGAAGGAAAATTTTGTGTCATCGACTGGTGTTGTAACACTCGCTAAATACAGATAACACAATATCCACACTTAGGGCTGTGTCATTTGTAAGGTTGCAAATAAATACAAATTTAAGTTTTTTCGGAGTTAATTCTTCTAATTCATTTATCCCACAACTTCAACACCGAAGTCACCGTCTTTAATTCTTATTTTATTACTGTTTGGTGCGGCAACTAGGTTACTGGCACACAGCCCGAAACTGCATACCTGGGTGGCCCTTGACTATATGGAGTTGGCAATCCCTCAAACATACAAGAGGTGAGGAGAGGGTGTCAAAAAAGTGCCTGGTGCATAATTCCCAGATGTGTTCCGCCAACAGTCAGCTATTAAGTAAATTTCTTGATTTAACAGGGTAAAAATTGTCATTATACACTTATTTCCTTAAGCCAATGAAGATGAAAATGATCTGGGTTTTATTTACAGTCCGTTCGTACCGCAAAGAAAACGCACTCCTTCTCGGTTAAAAAAATTATTTATTGCTGTACACGGAATTCATATCTTCCGAGATCCGTAATAATCAAATATTTTCTGTTCGAAGAATGTCAAGTTCATGAATGTTAAACCTTGTGGTACGTACACAAAGTGTCTGCGTCTTTGAATTCCATGTGGCCTAGTCTATATCCAGTAGGCTTTGGAAATAGGGTTTTGTAACAATTATTGTTTCTAAAGTACCGAGAAGAATACCTGAACTTAGCAGACAGCAAGTAAGAACAGGATGGAGATGAACACGTTCACTATTCGTTTACCACAAACTCATATGATGCTGGTCACATCAACGGATACGAGGCAGACACGACGAGTATAATGTATGGCTGATAAGGGCTTTTCGTATAGCCGAAAAGCACGAAAGTAAAAACGACGTTTTTCAGACAAAAGCATATGCGGATGGCAGTTATAAGCGATCTTACATAAATAGGATATGAGGATATTAATTAGATTAAGCTCTTTGGAATAAAATCAATATCGGGCTTTTTTTTAAAAGGTGGATGAAAATTTACAATTACCTGTCCGAATGGAATTGCGTTACCATCGAGTTATTTCATAACAATTGAATCATAAAACCATTACACATATGCATTTGTCATTCACACTTAAATCGTAATGACAAAACCTAATGGGCTTTCCTTTCACACACTTCTAACATTTGGGTTTGCGCAGTACATTATGTTATTGCTAACACAGTTGTCTGTGTGCTGTTTAGCGACGCTGTCAGTTGCTAACACTATACAGCACTGCTAACAGATAAATGATTATAAATTATTTTGATGTTTACTATCTCCGTTGGCTTGTATAATACTTGAATGAGTAATGCCCGTCTTACAGCCAACAAATTCTTTATTAAAATAATAAAATACTTTTAACTTTTTTAACTTTTATTATTTTAATAAAGAATTTGTTGGCTGTAAGACGGGCATTACCCATTCAAATGATTATAAAGATTTCATGAAATTACACTGACATGGGAACAGCCGAAGTTCTCGGGCCAAAACCTGTCCGAATGCCAGTTTGTCACCACAAATCCCACGCGAATTACCCTGGAACTGAACGGGGCCTTCAGCGGATATAGGCCGGCAACTAACGGCACTGCCCATCTGCAGATGTAACATATTTATTTAGAAACGGAGGAAGTAATCCATCAGCTGAAATAGGGCTGCCCAACAAAACCCACAAGAAATCAGGCAGTGTTACCACCAAATATTAGTTTGAACATTTCCTACTGAAATAATGTAATAAATCTTCAAGTGAGCTTGGGGGCGATGGCTGCAATTGAAGATCGGGACTGGGTAGAAGTGGAGGTGGTTCAACTGGGGCTTCAAACACTGCCATATTACAAATTTTGTCTTCACAAAATATCCGCAAAGTAAGTTTCGTCGTTGTGTAGACACTCACTAACAATTATTTCTTCTGTTTATCTAGTGAACTTAATTCGTGTTGTGTTGTAATATCTAATTTCTTTAAATTACAGACTGTAACACAAGGGTCTCCAACCTTTTTATGACAAAGGGGCTGGGCTGGTTCGCAGGCCGCACGTGGTAAAATAATAAGTGGTATACCTAACTGCCTATATTATTGTGTAATATTTAGAGAGTATATACATAGTTTACAAACATGACCGCAGGCCGCATAACACAACCTGGCGGGCAGCGGATTGGAGCCCCATGCCGTAACCGACACACCCTCTACCAGTCAACGGCAACCGATATCACCAATATCGCCACTAACAACCTGAAGTGAAGGGTCTATAAAAGGCAAGTGTTTTGAGGTCATTTCAAATACATTCAGAAGAATACAGGCCTAGCAGCTCCATTTGGAGGTTTGATGAAATTTCCCGTATACTTCCAAAACATTCCAAATTCAGTCATTTTTTGAAGAGGTAAGAAACTACACCATACTCAGGACTAAACAAATGCGCTTAGATACCGGTAAAATGTAAAAATGCCCCCGAGCGTAATTAAGCACCACGTCAGGGAGCATATGGGGGTGGTGGAGATTTAACACCATGTATTCTTAACCACGGCACTAAATGGAAGCGTCACACCTGGGGAAAGAGCTTCCGGTATCCACTGAAAAGGAGGCTGGGTGGGCTCCACATCCCGTCTGGACGCTTTGGAGACAAGAAAACCTCTTGCTCCTGCGGGGAATCGAAGCCCGTTTCCTCGACCGTCCAGCTAGTAAACGGGTCGCCACAACCGACTGAACTACTCTGTATAAATAATGTTGTGTGTTACACGTGTATTTATCTTCTGCCTTACTGACGCGATCAGCGGCACAGTCATAATTATATTGTAAAAATACTACGTTTGTTTAACCCTGAATATATCTGCATCACATTTGTGATCCACCCGGCAGTTGTTTCGTTACTTTCCTCACCTGCAGTAGCAGCCATTCCACACTGCACGGCAAGACATCTTGCAGCTGCATTCAAGGTTACAAGCTACTTCATATTACACACTTCACCTTGTCTTGCAGCACTTCCTGCACCACACATTTCTCACACACAATAATACGTAATATGATACCACCCGCTGCCACACTAACATTTTTCCACTTGCATTAATTAATGTCCAAGTACAAGAGGTTAATAGCATGATATCAATCCCAGCCTTGCACTCATGCCAACGAACTGCACTCAACAAGCGTACTTCCGGTGTCCATCTGTCGTCAAATTTCGGCAACATTCGTGAATGCAACGCGCCCCATGACAAGACATGCTCGCTTCAGGGCCAACCTCATCGTCAGCCATAGTACACCGAATAGTTTGTGCCGCTATAAAACGAATGAGGCGACCTTTTCGAAAATGGGAGGGTGCCGTAGAGCCACGCGAATGCCGCTTGGAGCAAATTTAACAGCTTGCTTCTTATTTGCCTTCTAAAAATTTTGGTCAACGAGTCTGCGAACTTCATGATACTGCGACGAAGTTCTGATGCAATTGATCTGTTTTTAACTGAGCGAAGCAGAGGCGGAATGTAATTTCACTTGAGGCGGTATTTATGCTTGCACCGGCTGGCCCCTCGTTGATACTATTTCATTGGCAACCTGTCCCAAGTGTAATAACATACAGTATCCAGTTCAACCGATACCGTGATCATGTTTGCTGAGCAAAAGGGGTGTACAGTTACATTTGGCAATACTATAACCCTGTAGCAGCTATCTCACCTGATACAGATATATGGTACTTACTTTCACATGGCGCACTCTGTTACTTACAAAACGGCCAACTGGTAATGAAGTCATGGCAGTTTGACGGTCCTGTTTCTTGCGGGGCAGATACTGGCAGCGTTAATCAGGTTCGATTGTTTATAAGAGTAGCTTAATTACAATTTGATTTTTTAAAATGTGTTTAGCGGCGCTCTTCTGGGATATTACGCAGCGTTGCGTAGTAGTATTGTACCGACGTTTCCCCACAACCTATCGGTCCCATCTTAGACTTCTTTACGCTTAAAGACGGGTCCCAAATGTCCCGAAACGTCGGTAAAGTATTACCACTCAACGCTGTGTACTATCCCAGAAGAGCGCATATCTTATCCACATGGCGGCGGAAGCCTGAAATCATGCGTGTTTAGTCCAGGTTAAACATTTAAAGTAACTTTAAATTATCTGAAATATAAATAACTGTACAAATAAGCATAGGCTGTATTCCAAGTGCAATTATTAAAAAAAAGAAAAACTGTGCCTTAAAATTTATACTTTTACCTACTTGTACTTCTTACTGCCACACAAGCTGTAAGCACGTTGACAACAGCACACCGTACTAGACACAACACTCTACAGCCTGAGCTACTTACAGCATTCGTATTAAGTACACTGTAAATATTGAACTAACCAACCAACTGCAGTACATGTTACAGAGTCCTACTTGAGAAGCTAACAGTTCCTCAGAGAGTCAGGAATTGCCCACATTTCATAGAAGAAAGTTTATCACCGTGCTTATAAAGGCACGCCACTTGTTCATAGCCTAGCCAGCTCAATCCAGTCCACACCATTCTACCATATCTTAAGGTCAACTTTAATATCATCTTCTCATCTACGCATAGGCCTTCAAACTGACATATTTCTCTCAGGTTACTTCACCAGAAGTGTGTACATATTGAAATTCCCACCCCACACCTCCTACATGCCCCACCCATCCTATCCTTAATTCTATGACCCGAAAAAAACGTTTGGTGAGGAGCAAAAATCACGAAACACTTTATTATGTGATCTTTTCAATTCTTCTTTTACTACCCAGCTCTTGGGCCCAAGTGTCTACTTAGCACCCTATTCTCGAACAACTTCAACCTATGTTTTTTTCTTTAGCGTGAGAGACCAAGTTTCACACCCACATGAGACAACAGACAAAATTAGACTTCTGCGTTTGTTATTCTTTACACTTTTAGGCAGAAAACGGGAAAGTAAAGGATTCTGGACCCAGTAGTAGCAGGTATTCCCTGAATTTAGGCTGCTAATAATTTAAACATGCATGCAATTCGGATTTGTCAGCGTCGTTCCCAAATTTTTAAACTGCCACATGTCTAAGGGATTTAGTAGCTGTCTTTTTGTTTTGGTTTTGTCGTGCTGTCTCGTCGTGCTGTCTGCTTACGCGACATGAACATACATGTCGATTTTTCAGCATCCACTGCTAGAAATAAACTATAGCTAAAATAAAAATACCAACTGTAGAGCGATGTTAGATTTATGAGTGTCATTTTAAATATGGCTAGACATTTGTAGTCACGATCCTAAAGAAAGTACAAATCCGAAGGTTGCTTTGTTTGATCTTAAAACGATTAATGAAAACGTGAAAATTATTTAGTATTCAAGTTTATTGATTTTAATACACTGTTACTCTGGTATTTAATGTAATTTATAGTAAACCTTTAAAATCAATTTCAACGTTTTTCATTACCAACAGGTGAAATTATCGTGTGACATGAACTGCAACTAACACCAACCAGGTCATTCCATCTAATGTTTTAATCTCCAACACAGCACATCATAACATAGGACACAGTATACAACATTGGCCTGTTCGTGTGAAAATATTAGACATAATTTTAAAAAGGTCTCGAAATATTTTTACTTTTTTTTCAGAAGAACAATATTTTTTTAAATAAGTTTCTTGTTTTCATCCCATTTAATATTTAATCATATTCACACTTTTAACATTTCATTTCCCGGAATCCGTACTTTGTTCTGTCGTTCCCCTCTTCTTGTTGAGCTGCTTCATAAAACTTTCACAGAAATACGCTTCGGTATATTTTAATTTCTCCTGTCTTCAAGCCTTTGAATACGTTTCAAGTTTTCTTCTAAGAAGTTTCATTATATATTTGTTCTTTCATAATTACCAGCACCTTCATGTTCTTTATTTTTACCGTCTACAGTAATTTCACTTTATTTGCCTTTAAAACGGTACAACTGCTATTTGAGGGCTTGTTCAAGGTTCACTAAGTTCTTGCACTATTTTATTTCTGCATATGTTAATTCGCAGTAAAGAGCTGGGGGCACAGTTACGGTAGCCCATTTGTCTAACAGTATCGCTGTGTCCTTACGGACGCCTCATGCTCTCTTCCCTCAGCATTTTCACTTACATTCACTTATATGAAACATGCCACCACATGAAGTGTCCTCCGATATAGAACGCCGGCACTAAAAAAACCTGGCATATTCGCTTATCACTACCACCACTGCCACATTTAAATCTGAACCACAACACACTACACCGAAGTACATACATCTACACCAACAATGTACCACTTTACTGAGCTTCAGAAATGGGAGAAGCCGATAAGGTATTACGACAAATTTGGCCCACCTTGATAATTAACCTGTTAGTTAAGTCACTAATAGTATCTGTGAAGCGCATAAGAGGGACTTATAAATCACTTTTGTTAGCACATAACGTTTCTTTCGATGGAGGTGGGATGTGAAAATTAAAAATACTTCAACGGCCTAAATATGTCACTGTAATAATAATAATAATAATAATAATAATAATAATAATAATTATTATTATTATTTTAATGTGAAAAGACATGAATTTCTACAATTTTCCGTGTCAAGTTATAAGCATAACCATAAAATAATTTTTACTTCAGGTAATCACCATACAATTTACAGATAAGTAAACAGAAAGTGAAAACAGTCCTATATTTCAAAACCAAATATAATATTATTTTCACCAAGCTGACATTTTAAAGGAGGGTACTGACAAGTTATGACTAAAAGCTGTCCCCCACAAAGTGGCGGGTTAAAAACGCGAATGTAGGCCTACTAATTCATAAGTCAGATAAAGGGGATAGCTGCATGCTATGTGAAGAGAATCCCTAGAAATTTGCACATATAAATGTGGCCATATTAAGGGCCTTTAAAATCCCAGAAGACTTCAGAGTTTTGTGGGATTTCAGCCAATTGCCTTCTTCCTTCCTCTTGGGATAGCAGAATATCTCGAACAGAGCAATGACCATTAATGGTGTTTCAAAACTGTAAGCGTGGAAGTCTAAAACCCGCAAAACAATTATCTATATAGCTCATACAGAAGGCTACATAATTCAGCAGTTCGTTATCATGTTCACAGGTATAAGGGTACTATTCCGTGTAAAATTCGAATGGAATTCAAAATTAGTATGCATTTGTGACTCTCAGGTGATGGGACAGGCTAATCAGCAAGCGGACGAAGATTACAACGTGGCTGTCACCGACAAGATCAACACAGCTGTTTGTTTCCCAGCTCTTTATTGCTCAGTATTAGTAACAAAGAGCTGAGAAACAAAAAGTTGTGTTGATCTTGTCGGTACAGATTTGACACAGTTATGCACGCACACAACGGGATGGAAAACCGAAAGATTACAATGTGGGCGTGGAACCAACAGGATGGTTACCCTTCATAAGGAAAAGGCGTGCTGTTTATACTGAAGAACACACTCACAAAACAGGCTAATATTCATTCTAATCACACGCTTGATTTCCTTTAGGAAACTTTCTTGCCTTCCAGCATCAGTTTCTCTGTATCATTACATTACCAATTTTACGAAAACAGAGACATTTCTGAGAACTTAATCATCGGTTGCCAACAAACTCCATACATTTAATTGAACTCGAGTGTTCATAACCTCATTCACAAGAACCTGCCACTGGATCCTATTCTCAGCCAGATGAATCCAGACCATATTTTCACACTCCTTTTTATAAGGCCGTGGGCGGGGATGACGTAGTCGGTACAGCGACTCGCTACAGGCTGGACGGTCCGGGTTCTAATTTCGGTGGGAGGCGACATTTTCCGCACCAGTCCAGACCGACTCTAGATCCACCCAGCCTCCTGCACAACGGGTGCCGGCTCTCTTTCCCGTTCGTAAAGCGGCCGGGCGTGGCGTTGACCACCCACCGCCATCTAGCGCCAAGGTTAAAGAAAGAGCACAGAAATACCTCTACTCCTCCTCTGGGCCTTCATGACCTGTTCTATGGTGAAACTTTTTAAGATCAAGTTCCTAAGATTCCCAAATGAGCTGTTCCCTTGCTTTTTACCGAGTGCTTTGTGTAATTGCCTCATCTCCTTCATTTGTGTCACATATCTAATCCACTTCATCTTTCCTGGTTTCAACCCAAAAATCCTTGCTGAAAATTACAATTTATTTTATTTATTTAAGTTTCACTTAACGATGTTGTAGTCAGCTAATTATACGTGTATAATGGCGGTTGCAGGATTATTAGCGAATTATGACTTGGAAAGATGTAGAAGCATGCATATGTGGTACCACGTAACATAATATTTTGTTTTTACATGGGGTGACTGAGAAAACCCATCAATTCTCCGTCAACATAGCCATTTCGTTGTCAGAGATAGGAGGAGATAATTTGCGACACCAGGGTGTAGCTGGGATAATGCTACGATGAACCTTAAGGAATAACAATGTCGGGGGCGGGAGGATATTGACTTCTTTATGGCGGTCACGATGGGATCCACTGGTGGACATTTATGAATAGGGTAATGACCATTTAGATATTGTGAACAGCACAGAATTTCTTGATCCGATGACTAACTGCAGACTCTTCAAGAAGGAATTTACATCATAGGGGTTTTTTCCAACTTATTATATGTGATTTTTTTCTGACCAGTAAGTTAAAATTCAGAAATTAGCTCTTGTCCAGTCGAAGACACAAAACGCTATTGAAAAAATCCAGAAATCAGTCGATATGTCAAAATATGTAAACATAGAGCTCTCTGTACCAAAGCAATAACAGTCAATCAACGGCTTGTGTCTTACAGTTCCACATCTGCGTAAGGACATATATTAGCGCCCACACTTCTAGCTGGAATCAGGTTGCAAACGCTTCCAAATTTTCGGGACGGTTCACCATCAAATGTAGTATTCTTACTATAACCTCGTTTCCTCTTCTGTGAACTGCTGCTGCTAAATGCTAGGCTCTTGGCGTCATACCTCGCTGTTACTCCACGTTCCTCCCGCAGACTGCATTGTGCTGAAGGTGCTTATTGTAACACTCTTTCTCCTGTGTTGTATCGGCAGTGTTGAATACTTGCTAATGCTGCTGTGACAGCTACCTGTCGTTGTACCTCCCGAACTGCTGGAAGAAGTCGATGCTCCGCCCTCAGATACACCCAGTACCCCCTGATGCACCAGAGTGCCCGGTGCTGCCGCACCGAAACGCTGAAGCTGCTGAGCAAATAGGAAAGGCGTTGGAACTGTATCAGGTGCTGTTGTCGGTTTCACGGTCACAAGGGGCTGCTGCCTCATGAGGGTTATCGGGACGGTGACACCTGCTAGAGGTGCGTCGTATTCGTGCGCTGGTGGAGCAGATTCAGCAGGTGCGGGCTTCCCTGAAGGAAGACTGGTGTCTGCTGTTGAGACCAGGACACATGTAGGAGCAGTACCTCCGTCTCTGGTAGGATTGGTAGTACAAATGTCTGGAGCCGTACTACTGAGAGGACCTTCGACACCCTCCCCGTCACTGGCGACAAGTGCCCCGTAATATTCCATGCTGCTACCGCTCCACAAACTCGGAGGGCCGTTCTGGCGGCGCCTTCCACTTGAACTGTGACGATGGACAAGGTACTCGCCTGCAGAACCCTGACGGAGACGTCTCTCAGCGCCCGGAACCATGACTCGCACCATGTCCTCTACTGTAGGGAAGCGTCTGAGATACGCCGTTATGGACAGCAGAGCGGCAAGTTCTGCCATGATAAAGGCAGCTCCGGCGGCGAAGAACGACCAGCCGTATCTGTAGTCAACCAGGTTCGACGAACTGTTGTATGTTGTAACGGACAGCTGTCGCCGGGGTCGGTCAAGGTAGGCGTCGCTCAGCACCGAAGCGAAGATGACAAGACCACCCCCTAGCGACAGACCTGCGGACAGGGCGACATAAACTGCACTTAGAATTAACATTTTTACAAAAGATGATCGCAGTCAGTATTGCACAATAATCTCAAGAAATTTAAACAGTGTATCCTCACATTTGACCATACCTGTACTTTCAATTTCAACAGACAAAAGGATTTAGTAAAGTTACAAAATAACCACTTTCAATGCAAGGCGAATTTATAGTCACTCGGATAGCGAATATATTCACCGCAAGTTGTAGAGAATTCGATGTTACATTACTGCGATCATAAGAGGCAATCCCTGGGCACTACCTAAGCCAGTTGAATCCGGTATATACCATTACATTCTAATTTTTATGATCAGTTTAATATTATTCTCCCGCCTACGTCTAGGTCACCCAAGTTGTCTCTTGTCTTCACGCTTTAAATTGTACGAAATTCTCATAAATCCCATGCGTGCTATAGTCCCTGTCAATTTTAGTCTCCGTGAAATTATCACTGTAATATCATTTGGTGATTAGTGACAATCGTTAATTAACCCTTTAAAGACGAAGCGTATCTGTTTTATATAAGGACTCAGTGCGTACCGCGCTGTAAATACTCTCCACTTCGGTTATAAAAACCAGTCTCTTAATGTTTTATAAGGCAAAAGTTGCTGCTTGTTCTGAGATCCGTACAAAACACATAAACGTAATGTGGGCACCACATAGAATTTTTTAATGTTAAACCTGGTGGTGCGTAAAGTTACCGCTAGGCTTTGAAAGGTTAAATTATTATGCTGGTGTACACACACATACAGAGCGTCACGACGGTACGGATACAAAACAAGAAAGTCTCCAAACCTGTTCACTGTACGGACATCCAGTTTGCACCATTTCAAAAGAAAACAAAGTAATTTTTCTCACTGCTAACTACCTTACTTCATTTCAAAGTGGGCACCCCTCGTGGCAGGACAAAAATTCACACGACATTCGACCTCTGTCCACGTGTCCTCTAGTACGTTGTGCGTTACCGCAGTCGTAGCATCCCTTATTCGGGCTTTCAACTGCTGGAGACCGTTGTTGTTGTTGACCTGGTAGACGAGATTCTTCACATTATCACGTAGGAAATACCCACCGGAGTTACGCGGGGTGACCTAGGAGCCAAGCAATTGGAGTGCCTCCGCTGATCCATCTGCCAGGCGTCGTGTGATTACGGTGATTCGTCACCCTTCTACAAGGTCAAAAACAATTTTCTTCGGCAGTTTAAAGTTCGTATAAGGGATAATGTGGTTGCGGTAACACACAAAATGATTCCAAACATGTTGAAATATCCCGAATATTGTCTGGATATTTGTCATGCCACTAGGGGCATTCACAATGAAATTTACTATACCCTATACAGGCTATTAGGCCCAAAGGGGCAGTGGAGGTATAGCTCTACCCTTTCGTTAACCTCGGCGCTGGAAGGGGGTGGAGGGGCTAGCCCCCACGCCACGGCCGCTTTAACCTCGGGAAAGACGAACACCTGGTATATCGCGTGAAAAAAAATACAATTGCGTAAATTAATATTAACACAAGGCTTGGTCAGAAAATAAGTTTATATGGCCTATAATTCCGTAACTACAAAGTCTTCAATGATTTCGATTTCATCAGGACAATCTGTCGCTTAGTCTTTATCGTCTGCTCCAAGCGCTCAAGCAAAACCATGGTTGTAACAAATTTAAAGCTGATCGCGAGGTCGACACAATTTTGACACGATGGCTGATAATATAGGACATGCACTCCTACCAACAGGCAAAGGAAAAGCTCGCCCTATGCTACGATACTTGCGTGAGTTGCGGCGGGGATTATTTGGGAAAGTAATGGCATAGCGGTGCGTTTACATCTGAACGCTATCCGAACACGATAAGCATTAATAAAATAACAGACTACACAATCACATAACAATTACTTGGTATGCACACTGTCAAACGAGAGGTAAAAAGACGTGACCACCAAATTAACAACAATTTGCGGGTAGCTGGAATCATCCATCAAGTTTAAAACTCTGTAAATAACAGGAGAATATCAGATTACACATATATAAACATATTAGCAAGATCGACACTACTATACTGCAGGAAATTGGATCCTAACGGAACAAGACCATAGCGTCTATAATATTTCTAAAGAAAACAGCAAAATAAATCGAATTTGTCCACAAAAGTAATCACGATATTTTGAGAGAACTTCAAACACAATCAGTTTTCGTACAAATAAATAACTGTAACAATAAACCCATAAGACACGTTAGTAAAATTGATAGATACAGACTCCAGCAAGCTGTTACGAAACGTCAACCAGCACGAAACAGGAAAACAGGACGACCAAGAGACAGGCTTGTGGGACTTTATACAGCAGGGGTGGCCAGCTGGACGACGTTCAGAAGCCGCACTTTACAAGCAAATCAGGCAAGAAACATGCATTTACGGTATTTAATTAACTCTTTAAACACGAAGCATATCTGTTTTATACAAGGACTCAGTGCGTACCGCGCTGTAAACACTCTCCACTTCGGTTATAAAAACCAGTCTGTTAATGTTTTATAAGGCAAAAGTTGCTGTTTGTTCTGAGATCCGTACAAAACACATAAACGCAATGTGGGCACCACGTAGAATTTTTTAATCTTAAACCTGGTCATATGTAAAGTTACCGCTAGGCTTTAAAAGGTTAAAACACATTTTTTCCCTTACTTCATGGTTTCTCATTTCTGTTCACCCAAGTCCAGTAGGTTAGCTTTTTAGTTATGCGTCTCATTTCTTTAGACAGTCTTTTAAAACGTCGTTCACAGTCAGCCTCGTGAGCACCCACATTACTGAACGTTACTTTTTACGGGAACACTGCGTGAGCCTCACCAGTGACGTGCGCGAACCGCGTACAGCTCGCGGGCCGAAATGTTGTCACCCCCGACACACTGAGACGGGAGCGGTCACGAGGCGTAATTCCTTGGAAGAGTGACGATGGCATCGGCGGTGGTGATGATGATGATGGTGAAGGTGATGACAATTTTATAGAGAAGAAATACAGAACCCAAGTACTTATACGCATTGTAAGCTCATTTTCTGACCGATTTTCTTGCGTATGTGTGCGTGAATATGTGCGTGTGTGTGCGCGTGTGCGCGCGCGCACACATATACCTATCCATTCGAGAGCTACGAATGGCAGCTACAGTATAAATACGGTCTAGAACAGGAAGACAGAAATGCCATGCCTGGCTTAATGACGATGCTGTATGCGAAAAACTGCAATTCAGAGACTAGCTACCGCGCAAGCCCAATTGTCAGTACAAGCTCGTAGGGCAATTACAGGCAGTAAACTAATATTTACAAGCGACAATGCTCCAATGTTAGTAACTGTAAGAGACTTTTCACTCAAAACAGCTGTACGGACGAAACTCATATGAACCAAAGTTGGAAGTCGAACGTTTAAAACAGTTCTGATTCAGCAGGAACATTGGCCTTCAAACGAAGTCTTTAACGCAGGATCAAAGTCAGCTTAATTCAGGTCGAGGTTGCAGTTTTCACGAATAACTCAGGCGGAGTAATCTACAGAATTTGTTGAGAGACGTCAAGGTAGAAATTGACGTCCTGTGACATTTAATACGACCACAAGGACGCCCACACAGTGTACATGATGTGAATAAAGCAGGCCTATTTCGCAGGAACCCGATGCTAAATTGAACGCCCGTACTACATACAGCATGGAATGCAAAATAATCTGAAATATGGCCTAACTATCCCAACGTAAATAAATTACACCGACCCATTAACTAACTATTTGGAGCAGAGTCATTCTTGTAAAGCTAACAGTTTCTCCGTTGGTCAAGATATTCCCCGCATTTTCTGGAACCTCAAGGGTTCGTTTCCGCATACATAATAGCCCGCATCCGAAGCTATGTATTCTGTTACATAACTTGTTACCTCATTACGGCGAGGAGTTGTTAGCCCCTCGTCCAACTCCCAAGCTGGATGACCACCCACTGCCGGCTGTCCGCGATTGCCTATTCAATATATTGGCCGCTGCACTCCATTTCTGGAGGCCGCTTCTTTAAGCCGCAACCTAAGGACGCGCCATGTTTTGGTGACAGTCACTCATCATGGACTGCTCCATTACACATCTCTAAACTCGATACAGAAGAACAAAATTCTAAAGCAGAATTATAGGAGAATACAAAGACGCAGTTGGTGCAATGCGTAAAGGATTAGAAAACAGTTATAGCAGATCACGATTACGTCACAGACGTCCACTTATTAGTGCCAAGGAACAAGGCAGCAAAGAGATTTCGCAGCGGAAAGATATCAGCAACCAACGTCACTAAGAGCGAGAGCGATTCAGCTTCAAAGAATGATTTAGCGAACACTTCAGACATATCCGCAGACTGCAGATCTATCAAATGAAGGATCCTGCATTCAGTAAGAAATCTCTATAAACAGTCCGTCCCACACAACTGTGTTTATTCAAAAGAGCAGCCACATGTTCCAGTCACAACTGACTATGATCGGGCTCTCATTAAATATTTAAAAGAACGTGAAATGTAACGTATATATATTTATCGTTCTGATTTTACTCTATGGGGCCCCACAAGTTCACAATTATCGGAGTGATAAAATTATAAAACTGTATCGGTCAATCCGTAGCTGATTGACGCTTATACATTTTTCGCGATTTTTGGTCAGATGTATATTTTGACGTTAAATTACTTAAAAGCAATGTTTAAAATTACTGTATAAATGCTATTAAACTGCTAATGTTGTTTTATGTTCTAGTGCTTATTTATATGATGAAATTTGAGTCGTAGGCGTGGGCTACGTGTTCTATGTTGATCGGATGGTTAGCACGTATAGCGCCGAATGTTGGGTAGTTAGTGACAGGGACCTATGCCTTGGTTGGTTTTGTCACATATCACTTATCTGATATTCATTAATCAACCCTTTCCCCAATATTATGTCGTTTCTACTTCATATTCGGCGTTCTTGATTGATGTTTTTTTAAGTATTTGAAGGCACCGGCGTGTTCACCGTTTACGTAGGCTAACATCTGTCAACCTAAGAATCCAGCGCCGAATTTTACACCTAAAACAATATATCTATGGACTATTACGAAGACAGTGAATAACATGCACTAAGTACAAGAAATACGTCAGTGACACCAACAAAGTGCAAAACTGAATCCAAGACAAACATAAACAGTCAACTGAAGGAGTAATAAATCATTTTCAGTAGGACTAATTGGTTTGCGCAGGGCGTACACTGGCACCACATCCTGTTCAAGTGTGTGTGACATTTCTCTTTGCAACTGCTAGGAACAGCAAAGTGCAGGATTATCAGGAAATTCACCGAAGTGTACTGTCATATTATTACATCTCAGATGGTGCGGGGTTTTGACAAATAGTCCGGACTTTTCTTTTCTAAACACCAGCACGGGGAACTAAGGGTCACCTTATAAGGCAGGTTTTACGGCATTTTCCAGTAACAAGTCAGGAACACGCCGATTCCTAGTAAATGGCAAACAATATGGCACGTAACAGTGCTGCTCTTTCTCAATTAGTATTCCAGAGGAGGCTTTAGAATTAGTTCCAATGTACTATACGATTTCGCTTAGTTCACAGTGTGAGTTTCTGTCATTTCGCCTCTGTTTTGTAAAAAGGGGCTAACTGCCACTTTGAGCTAAACTGAGTTATGTGTAGCAAATCATTCAACTAATGATTCCCTGGGATGTATAAAAAAATGACAACGCCATCTTCAAGAGTAACCAAGATGGGTGGGGCATACGTCCCTCGCGAAGCATCTGTCAAATGTAACGGGGAGCCACCCTTTTGCTTCTCCTATAAAACTGATATTTTGTAGGTTGTCCCCTTTTACAAAATCGGGGCAATTTTCTGAATCTCTTTTCTCTCAACATCCCAATGTCAAAAAGGGTGTAGCGTCATACTCGGGACCGCTTTATAGTCGGTCTTATTTGGTATTAGAGAAACTGAAGAAGAGAGACGGAATTTAGGCTGAGTTGTCGCTAACCGGGTTTGAGAAACCTGATGTAAGTTGAAAGGTTTAAGACTTCATTTATTACCTGAGTCTAACTGTAAAAAAAGAAGAGACGTCAACTGCTAACGTGACGGAGAAGTGACGCACTCGGGGCACACGCTACTATAACGCCAGCAACCCTTCAGAACGTGCATCCCTGGGCCCTTCCTTCGTGCACCACTATACACGCTAGTAGAACTCATACTAGAGCACACTGAAGACTACACTAAATGGAACCTTTCAGCATCGTGCCACTCTGCTAATGATGGAATGAATTCATCATCATTTACTCCTTTCTGCTTCCTTCGTCTTTCCCCTAACCCTTCAAAGCGTAGGGGTTACTACAGGTACCGCGAATTTTAACACTAAAAGCCTCGCACTTTCCACACTAAAATCTCTGTACTTGTGTCACACAGAGTATTTGTGTGCTCCGTGTGTTTCTCACAATAAGAAATCGTTATTTGCCTCTACAGCATTCACCTACCGACCTTTCTAATGGCAGCACACTGTTCTCTGCAAGGTTCTACATTCACTTGAGTCTTGAAAGAAAACCTCACATAGTCAATACACTGACTACCTTATGGGTCACAAGGTCCGGGATTCGATTCCTAGCAGGGACAAGTCATTTTCCTCTTCTTTAAACCGTCAAGATCGCCCCTGGAACCACTCTTACCATTAAATGGGATGCTGGGGTTTCTTTCTGTAGGAACAGAGCGGCCGGGGCTTGAAGCTGACCACTCAACTCTATCGGGTACCAAGGTAAATTATGATTGGGACTGTGCGTCTCCTCTGCCTACATGCCTTCTGTGCAGTGCAAAAGTACAACTTTGATTGGCCTTCATATTTACGTTTCCAGAGCGAGTCTCAGCTTCATCTTGCAGTAGTAACGCGGCTGTTACAGACTGGCGGCCAAATGCTGTTCGAACTGCAAACACAGGCTCTGAGAACAGCGCTGTTGTGAACAATGGGATCTAGAGGATATGCTAAAAAAGGTTGGTTTATTTAACGACGATATTAGTAACTCATTATGTCGAATGGTGGGTTGGTTAATGAGTTACGGATTGCCAAGGACGGCATACGTGTAGCTCGTCATGAGGTATGAACACATATCCTATTAGCCATTTTGAATCTGCTTCCAGACGAATCTCTGAATAACCACCAAGAGAACTTCTGTGTTTTTATTTCTGCCCATACATTAACGAGGGGGCCGCGCTGGCGCAGTTGGTTGAGGCACTGTGCTACAAACCGGCAGGTCGCGGGTTCGATTCCCGATGGTGTCATTGGAATTTTTCATTGGCATAATCCTGTCGGTCGCACTATGGCCCTGGGGTCGACTCAGCCTCTAACGGAAATGAGTACCAGGAATATTTCCTGGGGGGTAAACGCGGCCGGTGCGTAGGGCTGACAACCTTACCACCTTCATTTGTCGATTGTCTAGAAATCTGGGAGCCTCGACCTCCTGGAACCCTGTGGGCCTGTCCAGGACTGTAATGGGACTGCTTTACCTTTTTTATTTCTGCCCATACATTAACGGATCAGCGTAGACCAAAATGTGATGTGCCTCACTCAGTTCTACACCGAGATAAAGCTATTGCTACTGTACTATTGGTACTGTACTATTGCTACTGTACTATTGCTACTGTACTATTAAAACAGTTTAGCTGAATAAGATGTTGTCTCACAACATAAATTCTTCTGTCACTTCAAACCAAGAAAAGTGATATTCTAAGAAAGATTTCCGAACAAACGTTCAGTTTAATTTATGATGTTACTAGTGAGTCTCAGACGGAGGAAAGTGAAGGAACGAGAAGAATTTTTTTAAGTGAATGGAGGAAATTTTAAATTTGCAAGAAAATACAGAAATGAAATTGGAATAAAATGTTAACGAAACAGTGTAAAAGTAAAACTGCAGTTGAGTGTAACGTGTAGGACGATCCGCGTCGAACATTGTGGGTAATAAAAATAAAATGATATGGCGATATGAAAAGCAGATTCCATTCGGGTAGCACTTGTTCTCGTATAGTTCAGAATCACGTATCTTCTTGAGTTCTGTCCGGAAACACAAAGATAGCACAAAAATACAATTTACCTATTTAATTGTTTTGTCTCGCCTGACTTTCTTTCAACAGTCCACAGTAATACTCTGCACACATCCTGCTTCTCTAAAAAGTAACCAGGATTTTTTAAGCCAGGGGCAGTAATTTTCCATGGCATGGACGACCGGCAGCAACCAGTGCCAAGACCGACTCTGAAGCCTAAACACGTCCAACACAATGCGTATCAACACACTGCTTCCCCGGGGTTAAAACCCGGAGCGTGAAATCGGTACACATAAAGTGTCGAAGTCCATAATTAGACGGTGTTCGGTGCAGAAGTAACCTTTTATTATTTATGGCTGTAAATCCCCGAATTTTAGATAATTAGCTGCGGAAGACATTTCTTATATTAATGTAGACGTAGAAAAAGTTAAGACATGAAGGAAAGTTGTAACCTTTGCGTCGAAAAATGAAAAATATGATATCAGTAAATGAGCGCCTTTAACTGACGACGTCTTTAATTAGAAGCGTCCCGTCGCACACTTTCACTTTTTTGTAGAAACTTAACACAGTGGCTCCTGTATGTAGACTACCGTCTCGTCCGATTTTAGAAGCGGACTCTGCATTTCATACACAAACTACGTTTCTGTTTTTCGTATGACACACTAAATAGTGAGTATTTTGCTAAGTAATATTAACCAGTGATTCCTAAAATGGGAAAAACTGTGTTTTATGTCAGGGTTGAACTAAGTTTTTAATACTCATTTAGTTGACCTAGGACTTTACGAAAGTTAAACCCTTTTCGAAAACAATATTTGCTGTCTTTTGTTAGCCAAACGAATAACGAACCGTCTCTTAAGCAAAACCCTTCTGAACAAGATGACAAATACTAAACTCATCAAATAAAATTACCGCCTTTAATGCAACCGGACGGCTAGTTGCAGAATTAAACGAACATTATATTTGCCCAGATAAGTCTAGTGTAAACTACAACACGCTATTTTAACATGCATTTCAGGAGCATCCTTCCATCTACGCATAGGTCTAGACAGTGGTCCCTTGCTTTCAAGTTTCCAAATCAAAACTTTATATGAATTGTAAAGTCTTGCCCAACTCATGTAACATTTATCACGCTAATAACAGTTGATGAAGATTACTAAAGCAGTGATGAACTTGGAATAACAGGAAGCGGTAATTGAATTGTGGACGCGAAGAACATGTTAAGTGGACAGCTACAGGCAGCGTGTATAGACACTCCGCAACCAGTGCAGAGCCGGAGTAAGGATGGAGTATAGGGCACCATAAAGAACTGTAACAGAAATAACAACATGAGTACCAGGGGGACCTGTGAGACAATAGACAGCGACACAAAGAGAACGTATCGCCCTCCTAGAAATTCTACGAGAAATTAGAGTGCATTACCAGTAAGAATGTTCACATACACAACACGCTAGGATGTATTTCAAAAGTAAGATGACAAATTCCGAACTGATATGATAGTAGCTGAAATATTTACAGGAGGTATGAAGTGTCAGTATTGTTACGGTGTTAGGATTAAATGTTTTGTTTCATCCATGCCCCCGGCGGGATTCCAAACCGCAATCCCTGGAAGAGAGCGGCGGCAGACCCACGGCTTAGACCGCGCAGCCACCGGAATCGGCTTTTATCAGTTTTAAAGCGTCTTACTTTATCTGTCTTAACATAATATTTAAGAGAGACTACAAGAATGCAGAGAAGTTTCTGAGGTTTGACAGATTTCAAATTTAAATAAAGAACTGAGGTCTGGTAGCATGTCATATAAAAAATGAATGCATTTTTACTTATTAACACACTTAGGCGGGTGTAATGGTAAAGTTTTAGCCTTGCATTCGGGAGGTACGAGGTTCGTATCGTGCCTGAACAGGTGACTGAAGTTTTCGTTCATTTTACAAATCCCTCTAAATACAGTCGAGGAAACTGCCTCGATTCCGGCCCAACCGATTTCTTCCAAATACTTCCCTATTCGTCTTTCAGCGGTCTTCTTACCGTTGACTATGTGTATGCAGACTGTCCTAAAATAAACCACGAGGAATGACGAAAATATGATATTGCTTTTTATTCACACCGCTTTCCGCAAGAGACGCGTAGCATGAATTGTAAAGCTGTCGTATTTAACATAAGCACGCAGCCAGCATTGCCAATATCACCTATGTGCTTTTACCTTTATTCCTACCGCAGGCACCGAATGTCTCGACTTTTAAACCTGATAATCAGTCAATTCGGTTTTGTTAGTTCAGGGTGTAACGTAGTTTAACTGAAATCACAGGGTTGTGGCAGCATGTCATTAACTGAACAAACTGTACGACGCATTTATCAGGAACCCATGACTGTGTACAGTAAAGTGGTATAAGTCTAAGTCAGACCCTTATTCAACCAAATACGCACAGATGTAACATTGGAGACAGAATTTTCCTTTAAATTTATCGCGCGTTTGTTTGTGGCTTCTTTACGCATTAAAGAACATGTCTCTTCTTGTGTTCCCGCTCAGAATTAATTAAGAAATAATGAAATCTTCAGATATTTGTTAGAACTGACAACTCGATAGGCAACTACTTGCAAAGACAACCTAACCTTTCGGAAAATAAAACCATGAGACGGGCAGGATTTAGACACCACCACCACCACCACCACCGCCACCGCCACCGCCACCGCCACCGCCACCGCCACCGCCGCCGCCGCCACCGCCGCCGCCACCGCCACCGCCGCCGCCACCGCCACCGCCACCGCCGCCGCCACTGCCATAATCACCACTATCACCACATATCATCATCATCATCATCATCATAATCGTTATTTCCATTTTGTTTTATTTTTCAAAGAAGTTATGGCTTTAGTACCTATTCTGTGTCCGTTAGGTTTGTACTAGTACCTTGAAAGTTTCGTATGTTCATCATATTTGTGACTTAACTGACAGACGGTATGCCGCACAAAGACTGAATCGGTCTGTCTGCGTTCGAATGTTTGCATGCCTAGCTGCAGTGGTACGTGATTTACTGCCGTAAGACCGAAAGCTAAAGAAAGTTGTCACGTGGCCGACATGTCGCCATACATTCTACACGAACTTATGTCAATCAAGGTGTGTCTTTTAGGTGTGTTACCGTGTATCGTCTGCAGACTCTAAAGTAAATGCCGCTAGTTTCGTTCTCACCTCAGAAGTTCGCGAGTCGCCATGTTTTTTTTTTTAAGATTTGTGGGAAGTACAATCATGACAATGAAATATCAGTGCAGAAAAACACAG